>JABAJV010008570.1:0-72144 GCA_018854895.1 Tricholoma furcatifolium
AGAGTTTTTAGTTTTGGGGGTAAAATGACTTGGCATGGGGCGGGTGGTGAAACTTTTAGCATTCAAACCAAGCAGCATTTAAAGTATAATAAAATTTCGATTGTAAGATGGAGAACAATGGCCGACTTTTGTGTTCTGCGGATTGACGGAATGATTGCCGTCCCCACGGCAAACGACTTAACAACGGAGCCACGTTTTCTCTTTAACGAGTCGAGTTCTCCCATCGCCCTCCGCAAGCTCCACAGCTTCGAGTCGCTCATTCTTTCTTCACGACATTCTCTTCTTGACAGCCTATTTTTCAATTTAATTCCTTCTTTTCTTCAGCATGTCCAACATTACAAGCGCAGCTGGAGATCTTTTCAATGATAACTCGCGGACGTTGACGCCCGCGGCAGTAGGATCCCAGGTGGTGACGATGAGTATAATATCGGTCGGTATCTTTTTGTAGATCCCTGCTCTAGTAGCTGAAGGATAAGCACTTCCCGTCAGGTTGTAACAGTCCTAGCATTCAACCTGTTACGTCCTAAGAACAAAGTATGAGCTTTCAATAAAAAATACTCCACAAGTGCATGCCTCACGCGTCATACCAGATCATTTACGAGCCAAAGGTCAAATATCATGTCGGCAACAAGCCTCCACCTCGAATATCAGACTCCATCTTTGGCTGGCTCCCGCCCCTGATACACACCAAGGAGCCAGAACTGCTTGACAAAATCGGTCTTGATGCGGTTACATTCCTGCGGTTCAACCGCCTTATGCGATGGCTTTTCCTCGGCATAGCGGGCCTCACATGTTCTGTGCTTATCCCAATCAACGTTACCTACAACCTCAAGAACGTCGATTCATCTGACAGGGACGGTCTCAGCATATTGACCATTCGAGATGTCAGTGGCAACCTCCTCTATGCCCACGTCGCCGTCACATACCTCATCACCCTCATGATCATTGGTTTCGTCCATTTCCACTGGACAGCCATGATTAAACTTCGCCATACATGGTTCAGGTCACCCGAGTACCTTGAATCATTCTACGCCCGCACTCTTACCGTCCTTCATGTTCCCAAAAAGAACCAGACAGACGAAGGGCTTCGGGCTATTTTTGAATCGACCAAGGTTCCGTATCCAACCACGAGTGTGCACATCGGCCGTAAAGTTGGAAAACTACCCCAGTTGATCGAATATCACAATACTACTGTAAGGGAGTTCGAGGCGGTTCTCGTCAAGTACTTGAAGGGAGGAAAACTCGGCAAGAAGAGGCCAACGATTCGAGTTGGTGCTACCTGTGGTATTGGAGGCATGAAAAAGGATGCAATTGATCACTACACGTGAGTCAACTGTTAGTTGCAATATTTCATCTTCAATCTGACCTCGTTTAGTGCAAAACTTCAGCGCACTGAAGCAGCTATCGAGGAGTATCGCCGCCAAATAGACACGCGCAAGGCAGAGAACTACGGGTTCGCAAGCATGGCTGCCGTTCCATATGCCCATATCGTGGCCAAGATACTCAAGGGCAAACATCCGAAAGGCACAACTATTTCACTTGCTCCGAATCCCAAGGACATTGTGAGTGTTTTGGAATTGCTGCCTGGCCCTCTGATAGACAGCGACACGATTGTAGATTTGGGAAAATATGAACAAATCCGACGCTGAGCTATACCGCAAAAAGACCATTGGTTTTGCTTGGCTGGCAGCTGTCTGCTTCTTCAACACGGTGCCGCTCTTCGTCATCTCCATTCTTGCCAATCTCGAATCTGTGGGTTTAAACAAGCAGCTCGAGACTGGGCAATTGCTGATGGGATATTTCTTAGCTTGTCACTTACGTCCCCTTCCTCAACGATTGGGCTAATGCATCGCCTGGTACTTTCGCGTTCGTCTCTGGTGTCCTCCCTCCTGCTGTTTCGGGTTTTTTCGGCTTCTTCCTTCCCATTATCATGCGTTGGTTGACTGAGGTAGGCCTTTCACCTCGTTTTCAGTATGTTTATTGACTTTGTCTGCTTTCCAGTATATGGGTGCTTTGACACATTCAAAACTCGATCGAGCGGTCATTGCTCGCTACTATATGTTCTTGGTGATCAGTCAACTGGTTATCTTCACCCTCATTGGCGTCATTTTCAGTGAGTAAATGAACTATATTATATCTATATCTATTAACGTCACAATTCCAGACTCTGTTAAGGAAATTGTTGAGGAGATTGGAGAAAAGGCTAGTTTTGAACAAATTATCCAGAAGTTGAACAGTAAGCGCTTGGCATAGTCCCAACATAAGTTTGCTGATATGTTTTGCAATTCAGCACTTCCTTCAACAATCCACAAGACATATATTGACCAAGCCTCGTATTGGTTGACTTATTTCCCGTAAGTATCTTCTTCTGCAATGACCTGGTATGGTTTAAACAAGCTCCTGTCAGGCTTCGAGGTTTCCTTGTGATTTTCGATTTGGCACAGATTGTCAACCTAGTCTGGATTTCGTTCAAGACCCAGTGAGTTTGTCGTCGCTTCATTGCATAGCGCCTTGCTGAAGCATTTGCAGCGTATTTGGCCGGACACCTCGTGACATAAGGGAGTGGACGCAACCTCCCGACTTCCGCTATTCCATCTACTAGTAAGTTCACCCAGATACCTTGACGTTGCAACAAAACTAATGGCATATTCTAGTTCAAATATCGTTAGTTGTGTTGTTTCTACTTCTATTGTGTGCTCATCATTCTTTTAGCTCTTTATGGGTGCCGTTGGTCTGGTTTTTGCCCCTCTCGCCCCTTTGGTCGCTGTTGCTGCTATGATTGTGTTCTGGCTAGGATCATGGGTTTACAAATACCAGCTTATGTTTGTGTTCGTTTCGAAAGTGGAATCTGGTGGTGTGAGTGTTCTATTCTCCTCATTTTGTCTGCATTCCCTTAACCGTGGTATCATTCCAGCGCCTCTGGAACGTTGCAATCAATCGTTTGCTGTTCTCTGCGATTCTCATGCAACTATTGATGGTTCTGAGTGCGTACACTCTTCTGCCCTGCAATCATTTGATGTTAATAATTCGTCATTTTCTCTCCAGCAATTGGCCTCCAATACCGTTTCAAATCGCTGCAGTGGCTTTCCACAATACCCCCAATCCTCTTCATCATCGTTTACAAGATCTATATCAACCACGCGTATCTACCCTCGTTCCAATATTTCATCCCAACGGATGACGAAATCCGCCTTGCACGAGTTCACTCTGAGCGTGCCGATGCACGGGGTCATAGGTTGGAAAGACGCTTCGGCCATCCGGCGCTTCATGCTGAGCTATTCACGCCGATGTTGCATGCGAAGATGATGCCATTGCTGAGCCAAGTGTATCAAGGAAGAATTGAGAAGCAGGATGCCAAGATGGAAGAGTACGGAGGACAGAAACTGGAGGCGCAGGTCGTACCAGGTGGTATCAAGATTGCTGCTGTGCATCAGGTGCGTTCCTCTTGTTATGATGCTCAAGATTGTTGATTTATTGTTCGCGTAGAATGACTTGGAATATGACCTGGCATTATATCAACGTGATCGTGGAGAGTTGGACTGGGACGCACGCTCTATGACGTCGACTGTAATGTTGGATGGCCCCGACTCTGCCAAGTCCCCAACATTGCATGGAAATGTGCCATCGCTTTCACGACTTCCTGGCTATGACCAGTATCTCGCTGGTGGATTGCACCGTCACAATCAATCAGAGATTGAGCTAGCGAAGCTAGACTCGATGCAGGAACCTTTGCTCAATACCCATCACTATTACCAACAGCCGCAGGCGGCATCGGAGTTGAGTCTGTCGATACCTCCATCACTCTACCAGGATCCCTTGTCCGGCAGCAGGGAAGCCCCAGTTCATAGACCTCAGGAACGGAGTTATTCCCCATATCCTCCTGAGCAAAGTCCAGCATATTCTCAGTCACCCGAACTTCAAGTTCAGTACCAACACTATCAACAATTCTCACAGCCACCACAGTATCCCCCTCGACAGCCTTCACCGTACTACGATCAAAACACACGACAAGATAGTGGTAACATGGCTGGCCGTGGCGCACATAGATCATAATTCACTAACAAATCTACTCGGGTGTTTCTTGCTTCATTTTTTTTTCTATACTGCTGAACTCTCTTCCACATTCACTGGCTGTTGTTTACTGGAGCGTTACATCATTAAATTATACGTGTATTGTACTGGGACTAGAACTATCCGTATGCTCGATTTAGTATCTGCGCATATATATGTTTCATTCAGAGGAGTCTAACTTGAAGATCGACTGGTGCATGTCCTCGATGGTATTCTAATTGTTCTCCTTCTACTAGACTAGGCGATCTTTTACTCTACTAGATTAGGCGATCTTTAGTACTCTATTAGACTGACGATGAAGGGAACTCATTGGGGGTGTCGATGGGTTGAGGGGGGTTTTGCTTCAGCCTGTCCAGCAGACTTTCTTCGGGCGTTGTCAATCTGGCGTTGACGAAGTTGTTGCTCCAATGCAGGTACTTGCAACGCATAATGCTGTCGTAAACGCTCCGCTTGGGCTTGACGTTCCCCTTGGGCTTCACGCTCCCAGCGGTCATAATCGGCATCTGTTGCCTTTCCCTTTCCCTTTACAGACCCCAATGTTGGGACGGGAGGTTGATGAGCACCATCGTTGGACTGGGTCCGGGGACGTTTCCTGTGTCTGTCTTGATCGACATCGACATCATCTCCTGCACGTTTATGAGAACGTTTTCGAGGGTCGGTAGGAATGATTCTGGTTGGATGAAGTCAGCGAATCTGTCGAGATGAAATCACTGGGACTCACGGTGTGCTGCGCGTTGTATTGCCTGCTTTTGACGAACGTGTAACGGAATCGACTGCAGTCTTGTTCAGAGGCGCTTGGGCAAGACTTTCCCTGAATAACGTTTATTAAAGAATGTGGCATACACCCGAAATTGCGACTTACTTAGCCGTTGCTTCAGGCTGTCTATCAGGCTCGTGAGTTCGGGAACGAGCTTGATACCTAGTATTCCCCTCGTCTTCTTCAGGCTCTCGACGACGTTTATGTTTCCTATTGGCCCTGTCCCTATATCAACCGATGAGGGCGTAAAAGTCAAGTAGATGCCAAGCAACGAACCGTGAATCGTCAGACACATCAGCATCTAATTCATGCGAGATACTGTCACGGTCGTGGGATGTTAGCGACTCGCAACAGCACATTAAAGATGCTTAATTACCGGATGGCGTCTTCCTCGACGTCACTATCAACTTCAATCAGACGATTTTCGCTGTCGGCTAGCACGCTTGTCGCGTTGGCCAGGACCCTGTATGATCCTCCATATACATCCTGGATCGACCATCCGTATTCCTTATTCGGTCTCCAGTGCGCTATGTATGCCTCGTATCGTTCTCTTTTCGCCCTCTCTGATCGAAGAGCAGCGCGAAGAGTCTCAGCACGAGATTGCAACCTGATGGCAGCTGCAGAGAGCTTGACGATGCGCGAAATATCTTTTTTGTTGATCTCGTCGAGGATGTTCATAGTATTCACGATGTCTGGATAAATTTCCTCGAGATCAGGCCGTAGAGGTTGCGAAATCAACTCAGGGTCCCTGATTGGAGAGGCTCTGGAGCTAGCCGGAGTGCCAAAGGAGTAGGGAGGGGTTGGTAAACGCTCTTGCATAACAAGATTTTGGGCTGCATCTTGGCGAGGATCGACATCTTCTGCTACTGGAGGAAATTCATCAGCTATAAAAGCATGATGAGAAACTGTTTTTTTTTCCAAAAGATCGATATCATCCCAACTCACTTGCGTTAATTTCAGGTGGAGGGAAAGAATTTCTCTCAACACGAGCAGTTTCTGGTCCAACGCGAGCGCCTGGGCTGTGAGGTGCTGCAGGACCTAGGAGTTTCTCTGGGGAGGTTTCGTGCAGATCCGCTTTTTTATCTTTGGAACGATGCGATTTTCTAGAAGTCGTGGCATCCTTGAAGAAAAAGTGATATAAATCGAGAACAGTATGTCAAAGGCGCATGAGAGCATACCTTGCTACTAGTTTTTGAGCGTGTCGAGCGTCGAAGAGGTGCTGCTGGCTGTGAAGTCATAGTGCCTATGCAGACTATAGCGATAAAGATAGCAAGAGTTTGGAGGGGTTTTCCTGGCCAGAGTATGAGCTTTTAACCCTGCATCGAACAATGAAGTTTGAAATTCGCTAGACGGTGGCCAAAGCTATCAGGGTTAGATATTGAGTACAATTGAGGGGTAGATATGTATCGCTGTGGTCGCCAGCTTTTTTGTCATTGTAGTCCATTTTCTGAACTCTTGTTTTGTCTGGCGGTCCCTTTTTTTGTCGTCAAAGGATGATTGATGATCACTTTGGGGAGACTCCCGATTTGGACAATAACGGCGACCATTGCTATTGTATGCTATGGCCACAAAGGATGCATCTTATAGAATATCGCATACGCACCCGTCTTTCCATTATTTACTACCATGTCTCTTCTTACCCGTACAGACCTATTGGAACTGAAATACCAAGCCCTTCAACAAATCGCAAAAGTGAGTGATCTTCTCTTGCGCCGCAAGTTACCCCGCTAACGTTATTGGTTAATGGTAGAGAGAAGGCGTTAAAGCAAATGGAAAAAAGAATGTCATAGCTGATCTTCTCATTCAAAAGTTTCCAGACGGCGTTCCGAGGTTCGATTTGCATGTCCTCTTGAAACTTCAAGTGACTTAAACTGACGCAGTTTCTGCTTATAGATATCAGTCTTCTTCTCGTGCGGAGGGCGTAAACAGAAAAAGAAAGTCTGAAAAGTACGACTACACACGGCCTCTGAGTAAGGATATTCCAGTTATACTTTCTGAAATTTCTTCTGAGGCAGATATTTTCAGAGAGGCAAAGAGGCAGCCCCAGTCCCGAGGTCAGCGACCCCCTTAAAGCCTGGGTTGAAGAAGTCCACTCTGCTCATCAGTCACCTGTCGTCAATCCCTTGTCTCCTGCTATCATGCCATCTCACTCCCGAAATCCATCACCAGCCCCAGTACCAAGCCCAACATTCCCACACGTCTACTGCCTCAAAGGGGCACGTCGTATTCGGCGCGAACTTGTCAACCTTACGAGGGAAACTGCGGATTGTCACGCAGATTTACAGGAGAGTGAGGACCTCCTCCAACATGCGATAAGGACGACGGACGAGATGTCAAAAGAGGTGCGCGGCCTGGTTTGCATGAACCATTCCATGCAATATATGTATGGGGCCATGAAGAGGGATAGGACAATCTGGGATGGGACGTACTTGTTGGACTCTCCACATCAGCAAGCATG
The DNA here is from genome assembly GCA_018854895.1 of Tricholoma furcatifolium. Classification (NCBI taxonomy): domain Eukaryota; kingdom Fungi; phylum Basidiomycota; class Agaricomycetes; order Agaricales; family Tricholomataceae; genus Tricholoma; species Tricholoma furcatifolium. The sequence goes on from JABAJV010008570.1 coordinate 7,287, forward strand.
GAAAGCTTATGTCAATGAGGAGGTTCGATTAGAGGATCAAGCTTTGGAAGACTTGAACGAGAGACTGTACGAGAAGCAGGTTCAAAAGGATAACAATACTTTTGGGTATGTTCCCTACAGGTGTTCATTCGACACTTGCTAACACTTGCTAACACTTACTACAGGGGAGCGCAGGAGACCTTCTGAACTTGTCTCACTTAGAGCCGGTCCAAACGGAGGCAGCAGTCTTATACCACTACATTGGATTGTCAGAATAACATTTGGACAAGGCAGCGGTCAATTCTACAGGCTTTCTGTTCTTTCACCTCCCTCCTTAATCATACATCTCCACGTTTCGATTCTCATGTCTGAGTTACCCTGCATTCAAATGTCAGAGCCAGCTGAGTTAGACCGCGCTTGAGACTTACTCGATAGTCCAGGTGTTGTTAGCGCCTCCAGGAGAAACACAATTGCCAGTCAAGCCCGGAGATGACGCAACCCGACAGGCAAGTGTGGTGGCAAGTGCCTGCATCGACTAAAGAAAGCAAGATACATGAGTTTGAAACTATGTCTACCTTGAGCTTGAACCCTCGACTTACGTATTGGATTATGCAAGGCTCGTAAGAAGTCGCGTTATCGTAGTTAATGTAGGTGAATGAGCAGGTACGAAGGGAGTACTTGGTCAATGTCATGGGCGCTGCAGTGAAGGAGTCATCTAATGGTCAAGTGAGTACTAGAACGAGGGGCGAGAATAGACAAATCACGCACAATCCAGATGGTTCAAAGCTACGGTAAGGGCATCACAATCAAGTTGCTGGGGCTGAGGAGCAGTGCTGTTGCAACTGACCGCACCTAGTAGAGCCATTAACGTCAATGATGCACACTGGCTACTGGGCGGGTAACGTACAAGCATTATCGGACTTGCTGCACTGTGCAACAGGATCGTTGGTGGCAAGGTTGGGCAATGTACTATGAGCAGCGCCGAGGTTTGGACAGCGTGTAGTAGTGACTGCAAGACTCTGTCCGCCAGCCTGGATGGTCGACTGCTTGATGATATCTCCACTTCCGCATTGCTCAGCGAGAGAGCTTGCGAGGGCGACGGTCGTCAAAAGAGAGAGCGAAGTTAACCACTTCCACATATACATGTTAATGACTCGGAGTGCAGGGGGCAGTAGGTCACTGTGCTATAGATACGAGCATTCTGCCATCGAATTTATACCAGTAGAAAGCTTGTGGAGTTAAGAAAGCGCGCAGCGGGAGCGAACGGGGATGCGAGGCGATGGCGCTAGCTGGCCAGTTCGGTTCAAGCTTTAATTGTCCTTGAAAGCCCGCGTGGAGCTTGATGTACAGACTTTAGATTTTCAAGGCGCACTTGACTTGACCTGGCTAGATTATCCAGCAGAGTGCCAGCGAGTTAGATTCCAGTGAACAATGCCTTTTTCAGATGATCGCTTGGGCATCATATCGCAAGGTTCTGAAGTTTGAGTGCTTGAGTGCTTGTTGAATGATATCATGATGATGGTTGTTGGTCGTCTCTCCGCAGTGCTTGGCATCAATACCAGCATGAAATGATGAATGACAGACCTGTGATGCTCCAGCAGTACTGGCGTTGGGCGGCGTCTACCAAGGCCTCATCACGGTTTTGCTGCTGACGGAAAGGGCATGGAGAATCTAGCCTTCAGATCGTCTATTTACCATCGTTCTCTTATTTTATCATCTCGCTCTTTAAATCTTGCCTCCAAACATCAAAAACGCTCCATATTTAGGGCTGGGCGCTTTTATGCTACCTCACGGCCCTCGCGTCCACAACAAGGCGCAAAAACACAACCAACGTCTGTACCAGAACATGAGCGCTCGGGTACGGATGGTCACAGCGTTCGCCATGAAGTTCACGAAGGTACCGCCGCCGTCAGCGTTCCCTTCAATCCACCCGGTGGAGGAGCTGGGCCAAATGTAGGTGGTACAGGCAGTGTATTCTCTATGACCAAATCGCCCCTCTTAGATGCGGCGCTGACCACTATTATTGGTCTGGCGATGGGTGAGCCCCAATTGATCTCTAATTTTTGTCCAAAACTGAATGCCTGTCTAAAGTATTCGGTGGAGGCGTCGCGTATTTGTCTTGGTACAAAAAACGTGTATTAGACAAGGTACATTGCTCGAGTTTAAGCTGCTAATCGAAGGACGTCTCGCTGAATTTTGCATTCTAGATTGAGGAGTCGTTTGCTGCGGGGTATGATCCCGCTCTGGAACTTGCCACACACCAGACGAAACGATCGGCTTCCACTGACGTCGACGACAGATACGGAGAGCTTGAATTCGATGGGCAACCCTGGACAGAGAATTTGCGACGAAAGGAACAGGATACAATTGACCGCATTATCCATGGAAAAGAACCTGGACATTATTTTATGCTTCTTGGCCCCAAGGTACGACATATCCTCGTCTTCTTGAATCAGTCTAAGTGTTTGTTAGGGCGCTGGAAAAGGAACTATGATATTCGAGTCGATGGCAGCTTGTCAAGCAGAAGGTGTTTCTATGTGTGACGCTCATCCAGACCTAGAGGTGTTCAGGCTCAGACTTGGAAAGACGCTCAATTTCGAATTCAATGAGGACTCCCAGACTGGTTTGTTCCAACGAAGAGATCCTAGGGAAGGTCTGTATTCCGCGCGTACATTTATGTTGCCGACATCCTTAGGCTTATAATTGCACAGGTGGACCAGCTTTGGACATCGAAAGAGGTTTGTCTACTTTATTCTATTCAGACTGCTGTAGCTGACGATCGTGTATCAGCGTTAAATAAACTAGAAAAAGTTGCGTTACGTTCTGCTCGTAAAACCGGTCGCCCGCTTGTCCTTGTCATCAACAACATCCATTTCTTTAAAAATGAAGACGAGGGCCGTAATATGATATTACAGCTGCAGCAAAAAGCAGAATCATGGGCTGCTAGCGGTATGTTGTTTTTGTAAGTTGCTGCACACTGATCGATGACATTTTTAGGCATCCTCACTATGGTATTCACCTCGTAAGCTGCAAAACCTTTCATAGCGATATTTCTTACAGTGCAAAATAGTGATGACTTCTGGCCATTCCATGTCATGCGTATGTTCCTCTAGTTACACTGTAATACCATCCTGAAATTCACGGCTTCCTTCTAGGTAGACCTGGTAGTCGAATGCATGTAAGACTAGTCCATTCGACTTTCACTTTTTCTAGGCGTACTGATTTTTTTTGTACTTTCCTTTCCAGGTTCTATCCATACGCGACCTAGATCATCATGAATCTCTGCATGCAGCGACTCGTATTCGGCACGATAGTCGGCGTGCGACGGCAAGCCCGGAGGAACTCAAGAAGTCTGTTGCTTTGGTCGGAGGTCGCCTCGCTTATCTCAACAAGGCAAGTTTAGAAGCATACTCAGCTGCAGGTCCTCATAACTAAACAACGTTTTTTAGATCGCGAAGGCTAAAGACACGGTGGAGATGTCTGAGCATCTTAAGAATGTCGAAAAGGCGTGGCTCCTTAGTCAGATCGGTGAGCACGCAAGTTCTATTGCTGGTCTTATTCCAGTCTTATTCCTTTATCTTCAAGGTTTAATCCAAGATTGCGATGACGACGTCATGGACGAAGTATGTTACCTTGCTTGGCTCGAAATATGTATGTTTGACTGAGAATTACGCTAGCAAAAATGGAGTTCGTGCTCCTGGCTGCTGCTTCAGGAGTTTGTGAAAAGGCAAAAAGAAAATGTTGCTGCACGCGAAGCTGCACTAGCCGCTGGAGAAGTTGTAGAAGAGAACCTGGAGCTACCTTCCATTCCTTATGTGAGGGATTCTCTTTTAATGTGGCACTGTAGTAATGCTAACGTTCTTTTGCTGCTCTAGTGGCAATGTCGCCAAATCATGACCAGAGCTGATTTTATGGAGGGTGAGTATGATCTGACTATTTAAATTTCAGAGCTGAATTTCTGACCGTAGAACTTGACCGCCTTAATGTCATTGCCATCGACGTATGTCTCCACGCCTCACTTTGCCATGTCACATCGCTGATTAAATCACCATAGATAAACCACAACGTACGGCCTGACTCAATGCTTATTCTTCATGCTGCACAAGAGGTGGTAGCAGAGGAAGGCTTCCAAGAGATTCTCGATAGTGTTCGAGCTCGAATCGACGAAATTGAGAGCTTGCACAGAACGCGTGAATTAACGGTAGGTTCAGTTTATTTCTCAGCTTTGAGTACTGACAAAGGTCATGTTTTGTAGTTCAAGGATGGCGAAAAAGGTGACCACGTTTATGTAACTGTAAATAAACCTGGATGGTTGAGCTTTCTGGGACTTTGATATATTTATGGCGGGCCATAATTTTGCGTCTGCATGTCTGTATTGATTGTACAGCTATACATTCCTTGACGAATATTACTTTTATATCACTCGCATGCAAATGTTCCTCCTGAATTTATGGACAAGATGGTGGGTGAGTAGAGTCACTGAAAGCTCAGTGCTCCATGCAGGCAGTGATGATTCTAATCACAACGCAATATATCAACGTATGTAAGTATCGAGACCAGTAGCTAATGAAGCAATAAAAATCAGGTCAAAGAAAGGTAGGACAATAAACTACAGTGCGGCAGGGTACACATTCCTGATAGTGTTAGAGATATGGGTGTTTTGCGAGAATCCTCCGTGGTTCATATGGAGCCTACGCCGTGATAGCGACGGGTTTAGATTCGTCTTTCTTGGCTGCAGCAGCCTCTGCTTCCCGCACGGCCTTTTCTGCTTCGAGCTTGCTTTGCTCGATCTCCTTTATCTGCTGCTGCAGTTTCTCTTTCACGCCCTGCCCAGGGCCCGCTGGTTTGTTGAACTTGACGCTCTTGTGATGGCTAGAAGAGCCAGACATAGATCCTGTTTCAGGAGTCGAGACGGTCACCATCGGTCCAGTTGTGCTCAAACCCCTGTGGAAGCTAGTGGGTAATACACGGCCCTCGGGGTGAACAAACGGACAACCTGCACGCGTGCAGGCGGCTCCAAAGCGGCATTGAGTGGTGACGTTGGCGTTGGATCGAGGCGGATGGCCGAAGGTACAGCCAGGTCGTGTGCATGCAGCGCCAAAGCGACAGGGCACAGGCGCATTGTGAGCATGAGATTGAGGTACAGGTGTGGAAACGACATGTTCTACAGCTGGAGATCGGAAAGTCAATGAATAAGCTGAAAGTTTGTAAATTCGTATACGTACGCTGAGGATTCAAAACTGCCGGGCTGACGTGCGACTTGATGCAGTCCTTGTCCTGACAATCCTTTCCCTTTTCACAGGCCTCATTGCTCAACACGACACCGCTCTCTGTGGTAGCAACTGGGGAAGGATGGGCATAACGACATTGCGCGTTCGTACATTTTGTGCTGAATTTGCATAAGGTGGGTGACTGAGGGCGTTCGGGGAGTGCATAACCTAAACGTTGGGGTGCAGAGGTAGTAGTGGCGGAAGTAGTTGAGGCTGGTGTTGGAGTAGGGGCGACAATGGGTATTGCATGAGAAATTGGAGCTGCAGCAACCTTCGAATCGACCTCTTCCACTTTTGGTGCAGCAGTAGGCGGAGTTTGTGCTGCCGTTGAGCCTCCTCTGCCTCTATTTGCTCCTCCCCTACCGCCTCGACCTCCACCCCTCCCTCTTCCTCTGCTATTCACATCGTTGCCATTCATTTGCCCCTGGAATCCATTATTCATGCCGCCAGGGAACATTCCCATATCTCCTGGCATTCCTTGCATAGGGAAACCACCAGGTGCAACGAATTGCCCGCTATTCATCATGTTTGTCATCTGAGCCATCAACGCCATCTGGTTCATCAATATATCCTGGAACATCATTGGGTTGGCCATGCCAGCCATCGACATATCCATACCACCTGCATTAGCCATACCCGGGAATCCACCAGCCATCATCAGGTTCTGCTCTGGTGAAGTACCAACAATATTGTCGATCCGGGACTGGACGTCATCGTGAGCGAAGCCATTAGGTCCATTCCTGCCAGGTCCACTTTGCCCACCAATACGATCGATTAAACTCCTCGAGTTGGCCCCACCTTCGGTACGAGTCATAGCTCTCGGACCCGTCGGAAGGTCTGTTCGTCTGGATTTGTTTGGATGACTGGGAGATGGTGACCGAGCAGAAGCAGTACGCTTGTGCCCAGAGGAGGAATTTGGAAGTGCCTGCGACAACGCATGTTGGTAGACATTATTACGGGGGGGTTGGTGTGGCTGCCGACGAGAAGTGTCTGCAGGAGCTTGTGGCGGAGCTTCATGTGGGGTAACTTCAGATGTCGATGGCTCTGGCTGTTGCGGTTCTTCGGCCTCTGTGGCTCCCATAGCAGCTGCTTGGAATAGCCATTCCGTAAAACTAGGGTCTGGAAAATGGATTAATAGACGCTCGTGCGACATAGCAAGATGACATACTAAAGTCGGAACCAATCACTAAAAGAAGGGTTAGCAGATGAAAGAGGCTAGGAAATTGAGCACGCACGATCTTCAAGTTCAGATGTTATTTGTTCTATGACATGTACAGTCAGAGCTGTGAACAGTAGTTTAGGAGAATAATACTCACGAGCAGTCTTATTGTTGATAACCATGATAGTGATATATTCAGCCATAACAGGGTCTGCAATGTCGTGAATGCTTGTCGGGCTGGGCGAAGGAATAAAAAACTTACCAGCCTCGGGACTGTAGCCGCGTTTTGTAAGCTCATCCTGGATAGATTGCTGGGGAAAAATCAGTTCTAATTCGAAAATAAGAGATAAAATAGACGTACTTGAAGAGCCGAAGCGCGCTCTGTACCAATAGTCAGACCGAAAGGCATTATTGCACGAGTCCAACGTCGACGACGGCGAGCAAGTGACTTTAAAGCTCCGCTCTAGCAAACCTATGACAAATACACCCAAAGTTGCCGAAATTGAGTGTCCAAAGTAAATAAAGCATCCTTTGCTTGACAAGCATTAATGGGGTAGTGGTAACCTGGGTCGTTGCCATCCGAGTTTGACTCGACCCGCCGGGGGTTCGATTCCCCCTTAATGCAGCTTTTTCGAAAACCAGGCAAGTATCGCATCTTGTAGCACTGCACAGTGCCATTGACAGTGATGGAATCCCTTGGGACTATTATACACGTTCGTTTGCTCTCAACCTTGTGACTTTGGGTGGTGCAGCCACTCACAGAAGACGGTCCATGACGTTGTCCGATGTCGGTCCATGATGATCATTATCGTGATACCTATCGAGGTTCTGAGCAGCACACAAGCCGTCCTACATCAATCTAACAGAGGCAGGTGGCTACGGATGGCATCGATCATAATCGATTCGGATGGATCCATGTAAAATTAAAATTACACCTATCTGCAGGTGCCAGACAGATTTTGATCTACTAAAGACCAACTCTCGACTTATGTCGATCCAACAGGCGCTCGTTGAATCGTGGCTATCGAGAATTAGCGCCCTTTCATAACGACCAAGTAGCGCCCACAGAAATCCAAAAAAGGCGTTAAAGGAACTGAATGCCGAACAAGGCTGTGCAGTTGTGACATATGTGGAAGAATAAAGGACGTAGAAAAGACAATGGCACCTGAAAGGAGAGATCCCATCAGTCCCACCATGTTACAACCTCAACTCACAAGGTGACTATGCCATCTGACTGCCTATACTTATATGGCTCTGCCATTGTCCTTGAGCGCTAAATGGATGAATACTAGATAAATTGGTCAGTTACACATAGGAACGCAACAGATGTCAGCGCCACACGACGAATTTGGCAATATGCTGTAGTCTGAGCCGAGCGTTAGTGTGAGTAAGTAATTGTAACATTAACGAGGGCGATGAAGGACGTTACGCGCCTTGATAAACGCTAGGCGCTCAAAAATACAAGGATTTGCGTGACGACCCTTGGAAGATTGCATCTGCAGTTCGGGACCGCCAAGCCTTGAAAGAAGACATCTGGTGAGGAGAATGTCGTCAGCTGCTATACGAGGCTAGATTCCATACTCCCTAGAATCGCAGATAAGGCGGGTTCCAGAGTCGGCGCAACTCGTCGTCAGGTGTTCAAATCAGAAATCTGATTGCAATAGCTCTGAGCTTGCTCTAAGGCCGAAGTTGAAGGTTTACTCTGAGTAGGCTAATGCCGATGGTGATGCGATACGACGCACGCTACACTGCGGCCTGGCCTAATCGATTGGAGAAGGCCCGCTTGGCTCCAATGTCCCCTAAGTTGCGCAACGGCGTCGAGCTGTTGATTGATATTCTGTTGTTTTTGTATCGCGTGCAAAGCACCAGTAGAGGTATTATAAGTATGAGTGTGTGGATATGTAAAAGGAGCGGAATAGCGATATAAGTTAATAACGCTCGAGGTGTCATGAGAAGCTGGTTGATATGGATGAACAGAGGGCGACAATCAGGTAGTTCTCGGCACATATGATACACTATATGAATGTGGGTATATTGTAGAATATCCGTGTGATTGAGGGTAAGTAGTACAATGTATGCAGGGGGAGAAATAGAGGGAAATGAGACATACATAACCGTCACCATCTGGACGGGACAGCAAGTGCCGACATTTGTGATTTTAATGGATGCACCGGGGGAAGAGTTCGGATAATTGAGAATATCGGATCGGTGTCCAATCCGTGAACCCTCGCGCCATAGTCTTCGCCACCCACTGGCGTAGCTGGAGATGCGGAAGAAGCGGGTGACGTGGAGGTAGAATAACTTGGCGATGGAGTTTGTGGTGAGCCGGCCGTGTAAGTCGAGGGGGCAGACGGTGCGCTTGAGGGAGGCGGTTGTTCCTGGTTGCCGAAGTTGGGTATCGCGCTCGTCGTAGTGCTGGGTTCGGGTATCGGTGTGGTCGTGGTAGAAGCTGTGGCGTTGGCGGCAGCAGCCTTGGCGGCGCGTTTTGAAACCATCGACAGTGGGTATGTAGGGTATGGACCACTTGGTGATGCGTAGTCTTCTCGTAACCGCTTCTCGAAATTGTCTAGAATGGCGTTGTCGACAGATAACTCCCACTCTAGATAATTGCACATCTCGCGCTCCATCTGATTGATCTCCCGCAGATTGAACATCCCCTGCGCCACAATCCCCCACGACTTGTTCGAATACGTATCGTCGCATATGACCTTGGACGCAATCATAAAAGCCGATATCCAAAGGCGGTGACCAGAAGAGCCCCTTGCAGTCGGAAAACGAGCTTTTAGCCGCTGAAGGAGAATCAGAGAGGCAAAAGTGACGCATTTGGGAAGTTTGGTTCGGTGAAGACCGTACGCAATGAAGACCGCCAGCGATGACGCCTTTTGCGTGGTGGGATGAATGTGATCTGGACATTCGAACAAGTGATTTATAAATCGCGCTCCAAGCGTTGCAAGGACCTCGTGACCGTAGTAGATATCAGTGCGCCGTTCGCCAGGAGCGTGAGTATGCGGTGCTGCCTACGGGCGCCTATAAGAGCGGAGTTGTTAGAAAATAGACTAAGACACTCACTGGAGCAGGAACTTGCTGGTATCTACTGCGAGGTGCATTCGTAGACAGCCTTTGGGGATCAGGCTGGTGCGATGCAGACATTCGAAACGATCACGAGAAACTCAAACGCGAGAAAAAAACAGACGCAATCTGCGCAAAGACAACGTTAGCCAACCCTAAAAAAGAGAGTAGTTATATAGAATGGAATCTTCTTGTTTTCCTAGGCACGAGGTGTTATGCCCCAAAAGCACCCACAACACCCCATCACCCTAAGGCAAGATCATAGATTGTTCCAATGGTCCATCAATCAGGCATCAAAAAATTCTTTCTCTTTATCCCCTTTCAACCAGCCTTATGGCGCGCCTCCCAAGTGGCACAAGCCCTAGTACGCACTAAAAGAATATAATGGTCCCTTTGACTCACCAGATGAACTTGACGACAAGTGGCTTGTTCACTAAACCCAGATTGGTCTTGATAGAGGCGTGGTGATGATTATAAGAGTATAAGGGCAAGAGAGCAAGCGCAAAAGAGGCTGGTTGATGGCAGGTGGCGGGCTACTTGACTTGAAGGACTTTTTTCTTATATGTTTACGAATAATCATGATAAAATGATGGTTGGGGTTAAAAATGAAAAAAATTAGCCCGACACAGCACAGCCCCCCGCGACCGATGCAACCGCGAGAGCCATGAAAGGGATGCTATTGTCAACATTGTCATTGCCCTTCGACTGCGTGTGCAGCCTTCGGTCTCTAAAAACTTTTTATGCCGGACACTGGCTTGCGGAGGCGGCGTGTTTCCGCCACTGGTTTTCCGCTCATTTTTCTTCGCTCTCTCACAGACCCCCTATAGGTCATGTCGGTTACCGCTTGATGCTTAAAACAGGTCAGGACGACAGGAGTTCTTGACTTGATACATCGTACATAGTAGCAATTCAGAATTATGACAACGCGGTGGGCATCTCGCTCGAGGTGTATTGCAACCAACTTGTTCATTTGCATCATGTTACACGGTTTTAAGCGGACACTTTTCATGCAATCACGAACGTCAGCGACGTGGTTCTTTGTAGGCATGACTTCGGGGCCCTAGTTCTTTTCAACGGAACTTACCAGTTTTCAAAATTGCTGCCCTGTCAATGGGTGTCATTGCCAGGCGGTGACCTTCTGTTCAGCTTCTGTTAGTCGTCAGTTGTTTTCATTACATCTCGGATTGATACTCAAATTTTTTTTTTCAGTGCGGCTGAGATCCGATAAAACCAAGAACTCACATCCGCCAGCCCAGCATTCTACTTCTACAAAGCAGGCCCATGACCTCATGAGGATGAGTGCGGGATCTGTGGGTCTGGCGTCGGCATGCTTCCAAATTCTACAGTTAGTTTTCCCTCCACCAGACACGATATGCTCATAACCCGGTCCGAGGATGTACACGCATTAAAGCTCTCGGCAACGTTCAACAGGTATTCGTAGTGTCGAAATACAGCGTTAACTCTGGTCAGGTATAAGGGTGAAATCTACATGGGGCCAGAGCGTGATCATTCTATTCTTCCTTGCCCCACATGGCGCATGCGATCCTGTTAACGTTTGATAAGAGCATGAGAGCTCAAAAACGTGCCGTGCTCATTGCATTGAAGTGCAGTCATGGCTTCCGCTTTTCTTCCGCCGGCATCTCGGTCCTCCTCTGCTATGTCACGCTAAGACCTTTGACGAGGATCACATAACTCTTCCAAGCAAGACGTCGACGTGCATTTCCTGTGAATCATTGCGACTTGCCCTTCGCCCATGGTTGGCTTCTGAGCAGTATATACTTGGTGTATGTGTATGTGTAGTTGACATGTCATTAATCTCGACTAATACTTATCCTGCCGTCTCATGGCCAGCTGCAGCTTATTGACTTGACGTGTGGGCGTTGCAAATGCACAAAATGATTTTCCCCGTCAAAGTCTAGGTTCAAAGTTTTACATTACCCCTAATATTATCCGAGGCGCACACTATACTCAAGCATAATCGCTGTCCACGATGCTTGGAGTTTACCACATCCCCTATATCACACACTTGATAACGTCCAGATATCTGAGGTGGAAAGTTCATCGGACCGGAACCAACACCTCCAAATGCCTTATAGACTGCATTGCGGCGCTGGAGGAGCATGTACACAGGTGTTCCTCACCGTGTCCGACATCGCGTCGCCTATTCTAATTTGTCCTTCAGTTATCATGATATCGATAGCATGGAGTCAATTTCAAATTTTGTTGTTTACCTTGCTGTGGCGTACAACTTTATCCGAAAATGTGTAGATCGACCTCGAACACTTGACGCGTGCTTGATTAGGAATCTTGAAAGGCCCTGAAGCCATATCATGATGTCGCATGCCGTTTGAGCCACGAAATAACAGGTTTGTGTCGCATGCAACTTGGCCACAACAAGTTCTTCAATCACTTATGTCGTGATGCCATGAAAAATCTCAACTGCCTGCCCAGGATGGATGGGACGAGTTTAGTTTTGGTCTACGAAACTTTTATAAAATACATGTGCATCAACATACTCTTCCCCTTGCCCATCCTTCCGCTTCAAGCGTCCTGCACGTGGAATTAATCCCGCCTTGGTGAAATTTAACCTTTCCCAAAGTCTTGAGGAATTCATCAATGACTTATATACATATCGATTCATTTTTGAAAGACTCACTTGACAGAAGCGATGTTGTTCACATACACGAGGTTGAAGACACTCGCCTGGTATCCTAGCCTCGGTGCGTAATCCAGATACGATTTCGCTAAAAGTGATCCATAACCTTTGCACCGCTGTGAAGGTGGAACAACAAAACCGGCATTGCAGATCTACAGTGAGGCGTTAAACGGGTATGAGTCATGCTGTGAGAGTCGGGACTCACATGAGAAGACCTCCCAGGATAGTTAGGCTTTATCTGATAGATGTATTTGATACTGCGAACAGAAACTCAATAGGCGCGAATGACTCACATAATAGAATCCAGCCACACACTCGCTCCAAGGTCGGCCCGCCTGCGCAATGAGAATATCAATATCGACATCGCCTTCCTTCCCTTCCTGCTGTCCTCCTGTTTCACCAGCAATAGCTATGATCACGTCCGCAGAAAAGAAATATCCATCAAATGCTGGGCGGTCTATCTCCCCTTCTTGGGGATACGTGAAACCGTCGTCGACTTCCTTAGCAAATACAGCACTGAGATAATCCAAGAGCCCTTCCAGTTGGAGTGCCGATGAGATGGTAAGATGGTGTGTAGTCACGTAGTTGGAGTGAGAAGAAGTAGAACTGGATATCCATAACTTTGTGGGTAGAGATTTTCCCTCCGTTACGGAGCGCTTAATAGGTCCGTAAGCCGACATTGGGGTCCGCGGTTGTCCCAGCTGCTGAATTCCAACCAGATTCCATCGATAGTTGCGAAAGCTTTAGCGAGGTGACTCGTTTGATCCGGCCGGCAATTGATCAGTGTATATCTTATCTGATTCAACGATCTGTTCCACAGTTTGTTTACAAACTCCTACAAACCAACCTCGACTCCCCTGAATACGTATACTGTATAGAGTTGTACATATCAGCGACGGGAGCAGTAGTAAGGATCCGAGTGTTCTCTGTCAAACTTTTGTCATGCGGACCAGTGCACAGCCAATATACAGTACGTCCAGCATCAATGTGGCGCAAAAAATGTTGATGGTTATCTTCACCATAGTAAGCTTGTACGCTGGTAGCAACAGTCGAGATGGATAAACTTGATCTTGATTCTTCAGGGAGAAATAAAACCGATTATCGCAGACGACTAGAATGCTGATCTCACTTCACAGGCCACTTGGCGACTGGCGACCGGACCCGGCAATTGGGATGTGAGAGATCTCGGTAACACCGCTTTTCACCGCTGCGACATTATTTTTGAAGAGTCAGAATTATACAGGAACCAGAACCACTTTCCCACCAACTCATCTTCAATTTCAGGACGACAGGGTAAGGCAAGCACTTGTGACAATGTTGATCAACAAGAGTAGGTCGACCCCACACTACACAGCTATAATACCGTATATAGGTCAGTCTCGCTAGTCCCTTCATTCCGATCCAGTCTATTGAACAATTGAATGCCACAACAGATACAATGCAGGGCGAACAACCCCAAAATTACAAAGGCGCCTCGTCAGCGCCGCAGTCGCTCTATTATCCTGAATAGGACAAGTACAAACGATCACGCTGTTTAAAGGCTACATGACCAGGAACAGGAAGAAAAGCAGCGTCGCGGATAAATAAAACGAGATGAGGTTCACAAGAGGTCTTCTCCTTTCTTCTCCAATTTTGGGCAATAATAAAACAAACAGGTTGAAGAGCGAGTCATTGTGGATGAAAATTCTTCAAACACACTTGGGCAGTTCTTGTGGGTGTTCACCACATATAAAAGCCGGACTGATCCCGTGACCCCGAACTTGACCGAGACGGCGAATTCGGCCGTCGGTAACGTTACCCTGGAAAAGCTGGTTCCAGAGTACGCCGCAAGGCAAAGCGTGCTGCTGGCGTGCTCTACAGTCCAACATGTGGCAGAATGATGGCGGCAAAAAAGCTAAAATCTTGGGGATGGTGCACGTATGCATGGCCTGTCAATGTTTATGGGCGGGCCGTCACTGTTTATCACTGCAGGCGTGCGCAATAAACATGTCGAGCTGTAACGCATCGCGCAGTCCAGAGAATGTCATATACAGACATGTGGGCAAAGAGTTGGACGTTTCAACTTTGAAGCGCACACAATCCGATTCGCAATATTCTCCATTACTGCTTAGAATGTTTCGACCCCTAACGGTTTGCGTTGACCATCTATGAGTAGTTTAAGGCCTTTTCCCGACCATGTCGGAGTGATAGAAGGAGAAGTATCGCCAAAAAAGACGTAGCCAGGTATATATCGATCCACAAAACTAATTTGCGAGTCAGTATGTACCGTGTGCGGAGTACAGGACAAAATAAACGCACGCCTTGACGGCCTCGTCGGACATTCCTTGTCCACCATTGGCAATTTTCATATTATGTTCCTGCTGTAGGCGCCATCTGTAGACAATCGAATACGGGGAAGGGTGGGATATAGCTGGTGCTGGTTTGATCTACCAGAGAAAAGTCTAAGTTGGAGCAAAAGGAATGGGATAAACCGCAAACCTGTATCAGGATATCAAAAAATGACCATAATTCAACATAATCCTTCAGGGTTTCATTGACACGCTCTATGTCATGTTTCGTTGCAAAGTCAGGGAGGGCCAGCCTCGCACTTTCCTCACGCCAGATACCATCCCATCGCATTGATAGCTCTTTCAGAGAGATCGGGAAGAACCCAACACACCAGCCTTCGAGGATCACAACGTCTACTGGCGGATCTACGAGGATCCCAGAGGGTAAACGATCTCCTTCACCGTTGAATAGACTCTTGTCGAAACACGGAAGCTCTACGCTCTCTGACTTGGATCGTAACCTTTGCATTATCTCAATACCAAGTTTTACATCGTGTGTCCCGGGTTGACCTCGTCCTGCCCAGAGAGGATTTGGTGGGTTTAGGCTTGCCAGACGTACAAGTCCATCATGCGGGAGATAAAGGTCATCGATGGAGAGAAGGGCAACATTCAAGGAATGGGGTGGTTGAGAGAGGCACTGTTTTATTTGTGATGAGAGATATGACTTGCCAGAGCCTTGAGGCCCTTGAATGGCAACAAAGAGGGGAGCACTGGGGTTAGGGTCAATGTGCTGAACGATGTGGGCCACAACAGAGTCCATTTGTGACTTTGTGACTCGTCACGAACACGTCACGACCCACAACCATGATGTCCTCGAGCGACGCTGCGTTCTCTGGTTCAGGTGCAGAGTCTTCACCCGTTCAGAATATCTCTGCTGCCTATACAAAGGTGCAACGTCAGTACCAGCAGGTCCTTGACCGTTGGACACCACATGTCCTCCAGCGCTGGCTATCGACTGCTGGCCTGCTCGCTTTGTTTTTCATTAGAATTTTGTTCGCCCAAGGCGTAAGTCGTCTACCATCCGCATTACCCAGTTTCTGACCATTCTATTAGTGGTATATAGGTCAGTATCCTCCCATGTAATCTTGCACAATCAACGCTGGTTTCTAAATGCATTTTCCCGCAGTTTGCTGTACGTGGCGCAATTTTCTCGATCATGCCCTCAGCTAATTTATTCATCCTCGTTATACAGATGCCCATGCCATCTATCTTCTCAATCTTCTTTTGGCCTTCCTTCAACCTAAATTCGACCCCTCCCTGCAGGATGACCTCATGGCTGATGAAATAGAAGAAGGTGGCGACTCGGGAGCTGCTAGTCCTCTTCCCAGCCAGCGCGACGATGAATTTAGGCCCTTCGTTAGACGACTTCCTGAATGGCAATTCTGGTGCGTACTATTCTTAAAATTTATAAACATTCCATTTCTTGATGATTTTCTTGCAGGCTGTCAGCGACTCGCGCAACCCTTCTTGCGCTTTTATGCACATTTTCGGAGATCTTTGATGTTCCAGTCTACTGGCCTATCCTGGTTATCTACTTCTTCGTTCTTTTCACCCTAACCATGCGAAGACAGATCCAGTATGTTTATCCCTACCTTTCTCGACTACATATGTCTGACATAGTTCTTACAGGCACATGATCAAGTATAAATACATTCCATTCGACATTGGCCGCAAGGTTCGCTATGGCGCGAAATAATTGGCGTTATAGAGCTTTGTAGGACAAAAGGGCCTCCAGGTTGGTTCTGGTATCAGTTCATCAGGACAGTCGGAACATACTTTATACTTATACCCTTAATGTTAGTCTACTGTAGAACCTCCCCTTGCAGGGACATGCTACGCTCGTATCGACAAGTCGTCCAATCTAGAAAGACAACTTCGCACTTACTACGTCAATTTGATTTTCTGATCATGACTCTTCATGAAATTAGCAAGAACACCTGAGCCACGATCTACCTGGTAAGGCAATACTCTTAGGGCGTGCAGGGTCTAGGTGGAAAACAAGAATACCTGATTAGCTCTCTTGTCAGAGAGCCTATACCATTAGAGTTGCAACAAATATGCTCACCACAGCATCGTGCTCTCTCATGATCGCTTTCCGACATCTCAGAAGAAGTTTATTTCGACGTGATGTAATAGGTGTCTAATGCAATGCACCGAATGAATGTGAAAAAGATTTCTGGTGATTTGCTGCTCATTCTGTAACCAGTGACAAGGACCTGTGCACATGTCACTGCCAAAATCATGTTACCACCAGTATGATGGGTAAACTTCCTGTTTGAATACACTTCCCTTCACACCACTGTGTAGACCCCTTTCCCCGAGTCAGGCTTCCCCCGAAAGTGATGAAAGAACGGATTTAAACCAGGAGAAACTCCCAATGCAAGAGAAAAAAAGGTAAACTTTGGACCCTGAGGAAGAAGTAGTGATAAGTGGATGCTTTATTCATATGGCGATTCACTCCGCCTCCTGTAAAATCCCCTTTGTCCTAGTCATAATCAAACGCGGGATGAGCATTGGTCGGAGAAAGGCGCAGAACCGCCGATTGGTTGGCTCATCGATTCCAAAAACAAACTGGAGAGATAGTGGTGTGTGGATAACGTATCGACGGGAACAGTGGATGGCGTTTGGATAGATGGTGGATCTGTCTTGAAGTAACTTTAGCCCGAAGGATGATCATCTGGACCAATGGCAGCGCGTGATGTCGTCTCTCGAGATTTGTCCAAAAGCAGTTTCACGCTGTTGATGGAGTTTTTACGAGCTTTGAGAAGGCGCTTGACTTTATCGAGGTCCATGCTTGAATAGTTTGGCGGCGTCGTATTTTCAGAGGGAGCCTTCATCTTATCAGGTTTGAGTTCGGAGTACTCAGCGCGAAGGCCGGAGAGGATGGCATCCAGGGTGGTTAATTCAGAAACACATTCTCGCATCTCCTCTGACCGTTTGAATTCTTGGCATACTTCTGCTGCGCAAGTTTCAATGTGAGAGAAACGAGCTGAGCCAAGCATCGTCCCGCCATACCTGTGTTTCAATATATATTAGAGCAGTGGATTGGAACAAATGATAGACGCACACACCATCGGCTAACGATGACCACGGCATCGATAATTCCATACGACTCCATGACTTTCTGAATTTTGGAACCAGCCCACCTCTCGCCGTCATCTATGTGACCAGCACTCAATTCAAAATCATCTGGTCCACCCAAGCCATTGCATCCAGATTTGAGTGACATGCACCTCCACGCTGCCATTTCATGTGTTGCCGGATTCGTCTTGTGGATAACATCTTTAAGATGAGTAACCTTTAGACGCGCTTCGACCGGAGAGGTAGCAGGGAAGATATTAGCGACGAAAGTAGATCCCCTGTCGCGAATTTCCTGAGAGGTTACAAGTGGACTATGTTCCTGTACTGGGCGAGAGTTCTTGATATAAAGATCTAGGTTGGACTGAGTATCCAAGCTGGAGCCTTTGCTAGCGGGCGGCATATAGAACCATTACTGTGGTGGTAGTCGAGGGAAGAGTAATGTCGTTACGTAATGCAAATATGGGGCTGAATGTGGAATTTGTCTCTTGTCTCTTGTCAAAATGGTTTCGCCTTCGAGGCGCCCTCTTTTACCTCAAACTTCTTCATATTTCTTACCCACTCCGAAACTATCGAAGGCGCCGCAGCATAATCCATATGACAAGTTCTCGCAGCATGAGTTCGACGCGTGGATTGGTGGCATCACTGGTGAACTAAGGAAAGCCCTGGGCCAGGACGACGTGGTTGTCTCTCAAGAGAAAGACGGTTTTCACGAAGAAGATCAATATGCTAGCGACGAGGAAGAGGTTGAACGCCTCGTTCAACTTGATTCCGAAAGCTCAGATGAGGTCGAAGACGAGACCTTCTCCTACTCGCCGGAACGACGCGTTAGTAAAGGAAAAGCGCGTGACCCTAGGGACGGACCTGGATTTGGAAAGGGCGACCAGAATGAACCCATTGTCATTGACTCTGATTCTGAAGAAGAGGAGGAGGAACAGGAGGAGGAGGAGGAGGAGGAGGAACAAGAACAGGAACAGGGATGGGGCGGCGGTTCTCAGAGCGAAGATGAGGACGAGCGAGAGTCTCCTTCGGTTGAAGCAGAAAGCTCTTTGCAGGCTCGAATACGACACGAAATGCAGTCCGCCGATGGGGTCTTGGAAGATGAGGAGGAAGTCGAATACGAGGAGGGAGATGAACAGTTGGAATTTTATGAAGAAGGTCATGGCGCGCAATCTCGAGGATCTTCTCCTATACTTGTCGTTGCTTCAGATGAAGAGGAGGCACTAGATGAAGAAGGATCTGTCCAGCTCTCGGACGAGGATACGACCATTCCTCTTCAGACGGTATACACTCGTATTGGACCTCCTCGCCACAGGGCAAGATATCGAACTGAGGTTTCGGTGGAAGAAAATGAAGAAGGAGAGTCTGTAAGCTATGATGCTGAGGAGGTCGAGGTTGAAGCTCAGCCTATAGATGATGACACTTGTGCGCTCTTTTCTCTCTTTGCATAAACACTTATTTAATAACATTTCTAAGCTTTCCCCCCTCATGAGGAGAGCCCACCAGAAAAACCTGTCGTGATACGAGATATATGGTATGGCCCGGAAACATATGCAGAGGACTATTATTCTGGCGGTGATGTCGTTCGAAAGTCGGGACAAGTGACAGCAGACTCTCTTGGCGAGAATGACACGATGCCAGCGCAGGATCAACGGTCTGAGGAGCCTAGTCTCGAAGAAGAAAGTCTTTCAGATAAGATGATTGACGGACGCAGAAATGCGACTGCTGAAGATCGCAACGACAGCCAACCTTTATCTGAGGATACATGTATGTCTTCCAAAACCTCTGCCTTTATATGATTCTGACTTGCTTAATTATCCAGCCTTTCCACCAAGACTTGAGACGCCCAATCACCTCGCCTCGACAAATGAAATTTCTGATCTTTGGGAGGGTGTTACAACATACGCTGAGGACTACTATTCTGGGGGAGATGTTCGGCCCTCTTCAAACAACACATTGGACCCTCATCGCATAGGTGAAAATGATGCAAGTGTACCACCAACCCCTTCGCACTCTTCAGAAGTTTCAGCGCTAAGTCAAGAAATGCCCGCAATTTCTGAGATACAACCTTCAGTGGAGCTTCCAGAGGAATGTGAGTGACGTCGGAAGTTTCGTTTCATCTGTTGTTGACCAGAAATTAGCCGAGATTCAGGTTATTGATCACTATCCTGGACTAAATTTCTCTACCTCAGATTCTCGGCGTTGGCATGAGCCTATTAGCGATGAAAGGGATTATTTTGGTGGTGACCATGAAGCCTATCCTTGGACTGAATCAGCTCCGAAGCTCAGCTCAGGCGACGCAAGCACTTTAACGCCCGTCATTGATTCTGAAAACGAGGTTGAATTGGTGGAGATGGCTGATGAAGCAGAAAAAGAAGGACAGTTGCTGCAAGAGCCGCCGAAATCTGACGATAGGGTTTCAGAACCATCTGGCTCGACCTTTGTGTCTCAACCAGCCATTGCGCAACTGAATAGCTTCGATTTCCTTTACGAGGGCATGGAGACAGAGAATCTGGAGCTTCCGAGGGCTGAGTCGAAGAATGGTGGGCAGTTTGTTCTGGTCTTGAACGTGAATCTGACTCTCCTGCGCAGGACATCAGCCTGACGAAGTCGATTCAACAACACTACCTTTGCCCAATGATAAACTGTCTACTGAAAACTTTGCCGATGATGACCTGTCAATTTTGGATGTCAGCCCTGTTCATTCTGTTCAAACTGGACCGCACGAGGAGACTTCGCCGACTACGAAATACCACGTTGATCATGGTATGGTACCACGGCATTTCATTTTTTGTCACATGTTTACCCAGTATTGCCAGGCTTCAACATACAGTTTCCCGAAGAACCTTCGTACCCTACAGCAAGCTCCGTTGACGTTGAAAACCCGACGGCACAAAATGCATCCCCAGTTCTGCAAGTCGAAGAAACACCTTCATTCGCCGCTTCACCCCCACCAGAACCTGTTCAGAACGCCTCGTCTGCTGAGGAAAGTCACGAACCAGTTGAAGTCGTTGCTAACGCGGATGGCTCAAGAGCAAAGGAAGCAGTTGATGTTTGTGATGCTCAGTTTGACCCCACAATATCCGAATCATTTCCAGATGTATCTGGTGCCCAGACTTGCCTTCCATCTTCAGATGCAGAGAATATTGAAAGCCTAGAACTTGCGGAACCCGACGCCAATTCCCAAGAGGTTTCGTCCACGACTGAAAATCAGGACACGGAAGGACACAATCTTGATGGCAAGGAAGTTGAAACCCAAATATTTTTGGAAGACTTCACTCAAGACACGGTTATGGAGTTTAATGACGTGCGTATTAACATATAGCTGTAGCATAACGATACATGATTAACTGTCTAATTTCAGCTTTCTGACGAGTCTGCTGTCAATTTGGTACCACCTCCTGAAGAGGACTTGACCCTCGTTCCTACCAATCCATCCGTTCCTGCTTCTGTCGACGTGTCTCAGCCAACACCACATGATCTGGTGGTAGATGCACCAGTTACTGCCGATGCGGCGAAGGGGCTTGAAAACATCATCCATGATGCTGAACCAGTGCTGAATGCTGAACCTGACTTTCAAGAAATTAGGTCCATGACACTGCCAGAGAGCCCAATACAAAATCGTGTTGAATCCACGGCGCAGGGTTTGACTATGTTTTCTGGCGTGCCTGCTGAGGGTTTGTTGGTTGAGGACCAAGGCCCCTCGGCAATACTAGCTCTGACTAGCCAGGAGACCTCAGCTTCAGTCGATCTAGATAGCATGTCACCTATCGAACCCGCCTCTCGATCTCAAACTCTATTGCAAAATCATGTTGATCCTACTGCGGAGAGTTTGACTATATCCTCTAGTGTGCCTTCCCCGGATTTGTCTGTTCAAGCCTCTTTGGCAATGCCGACTCTGACTAGCCAGGAAACTGCAGCTTCTGTTGACTTAGATGGTGATTTACCTACCGAACCTGCTACTCAGTCTCAAGTTCCTGAAGAATCTAGCAATGTAGCTGTGCAACCCGAGGAGTACAGCAGTCCTGCCTTGCCTGCGCAACAAAATGGCCCCAGCACTCCGAATCATGGCACTTATCCACCTTACTCTAGTCCTTGGAATCCGTACCCCATGCAAGTCGTTATGCGCAAGACCACGGACCCTATGTTGTATGCCGATCCATATCCAGCCAGTTTATCAACTCCGGATGACGGTTTCGCCCACGAAGACCTCGACTACGACGAAACCGTGACCTTCGCCGATGATAACTCGTTTTCTTCCTCTCATTCCTCTTCATCATTACCTAAGGATAGTACACGAAATGGTGCCATGGTTGGTGAGAGCTACAAACCAACCCCGGAAATATTGTTACCATCCAGCGGGGAACAAGTCACAACGCCTTCAAAAATAGGTACTCTACACTCCGATCTAGCAGAAGCAGACGCGGACGGTGATCTTGATCCTGATTATCTTCATCTGGGTAATACTGCGCAGGCGACCGCGCCCGTGCTCGCTACTCCTCCAAATTTACCTCCTGATTCAAACATTGCACCAAATGGCCATCCGGCGTCCGTCCCTATGCTTTCTAAAACAATTGAAAAGGATCATGATCAGTTGCTATCCAGGTGAGGACAGTGCAAAGCTTCCTCCAAGCTATTCACTCATACGTTATTAGCCCTCTCTCCTCCCCTCCTGCTGCTGAACGTACTCTTAGCGAGTCAGCTACAGCTGTCAGAAGTCCTGAGGAACAACTGCCGACTATACTCATTATCAAGAAGGCTGCTGGGGATGAACGACCGTCTGCAAAACCTAAGGTTGGACGACCCAGCAAGCGAAAGCGTAGTCCATCGAACACGTCGACGCCACCCCTGCCTAAGTCAAAGAAAACCGACAAAGGCAAGGTTGCTTCACGTTCCATCAAATCTCGAGGCTCCGATACCAAAATTACCACAAAAATCGACAAAAAAGGCAAGAGCAAAGAGGTCATTGCCTCACCGCTTTCTCAAGGATCGTTTGACGCCCGGTCCGTCTCAAGTGCATCAAGTTCGGACGCTAGTGCCGCCCGTCGTATTCTCAATCCTAGCAGCCGAGGTACTTCCCGTGCCTCTTCTATTGCTTCGACTGCTCCCAGTGAAGATCCATTCCATGGAGCTGGTCCACCTTCCCAGCTGGGACCCCTTCTTCACCGGCACCATCACAATCGCCCTGGCCTACAGCAGCCATCTCGTTCTACCGCAGCTCAGAAGCCGTCGCTAAGCTTCCGTCAAAACGACCCTGTTGCGACAGAAACACCTGCTTCAAAGCACAGCAGTTCATCCCACCGCCATATCACATTATCTACGAGCTCTCCTGTGACCAGATCCAATTGCCGGTATCACAAGATCAGTATTCCTTTGGATGAAGACGATGAAGACGACGAAGACGAAGTTAAACTTGTCTATTTCCTCGTGCCCGGATGTTCACTGGGAAATATGGAGCTGAACAGGGATGAAAAAATCGTTGATTGTGGCGACGCAACGCCAGCAGATGCTGCTCTCATGACCTCTGATCTAGATGCATATGCATTCAATGCTCCTCTTCTCAGTGTCCTGCGTTTGCTGGTCGGCGTCGACATGTTGCGCGAAGGCGAAATCTACTACGTTCCGCAACCCGGTTCTAATTGGGTACGGCGCAAAGTACGCGACATTCCCAACAAGGTGCCTCATAGCCCTGTCGGTACCCCTCCATTCTATGTGTCTCCTCGTCGAATGTCAAGTATGTCGACAATGTCTTGGCCGGTCGCCTCGAGTTCGACTTCGACCAATGGATCTGGATTAGTTTCTGCCCCCATAAGATCCTTGAAACCATCATCTGCTATCTCTCAATCATCCAGTGATTTGACCGATGTCGAGGATTCCCCTCAGTCAAAGCGTATCAGAACCTCTTCAGTCGATGGGAAAATGGCAAATGCTCGGCGAGCAGTAGCGGAATCCTCACTACCAGTGAAGCGTATTGACCAGAGTGAGGCGGATGATAAATCGGGAACAGGGGACGATGACGAGGATTCCAAGCGCCTTCGTTTAGGAACCAAACAGGCTCTCAAGCGTAGTCGTACCGCTGATATCGCGCAGGAGGCCGAGGACTCCCAAACATTAAAGAAACAAAAGACTGAACCGCAGGCGACGTAGATATATTTTACTCTTGGGAGTCGTGCCATAGGCAACACCTGGACACCTCTTTTGATGTATAGTTAACATTTCTAATATCTGCTGTCCTGGTTTGTTATCACTATCTTGTACTTTACATTCATCATGCAAATGGCTTGCTTTTCTATTCAACCTCAAGTAAGGCTCTGCATTTGACATAAATAAATGCTGGTCTCTCGACTCGAATGAATACATATCCCCAACTACGATTCCTTAGGTTCATGGTCGTGTCGTCTATCGACGAGTTTTCGCTGGCTTCTTTTTGGGCCTGTCCTCTGATTCCGAGTCTTCGTCGCTTTCCGCCTCACTGGCTTGACGCTTCTTCCCAATTGACCTGCTAGCAGACTTGGAATTACCAGCTTGATTCTTAGGCTTCTCCTTTGCACCGTCCTCTTCAGGTGCATCGTCTTCAACTGTCTTCTTCTTGGGCAGTGGTTTTTTCGCTTTAACCGGTTGTTTCTTAACATCTGCTTCGTCCTCGTCATCGTTATCAGAAGCAAAAGGGTCGTTGTCGACCTTCTTCTTGAGCTTCAATTTCTTCTTATTGGGGGCGGCTGCCTCGTTCGATTCTGGAGCTGGAGGTGGAGATTCACCACTTTTGGTTGCGGCTGAAGGCTGCTCTGTTGTAGTCGCCTTGCTGGATTCCGCAAAGAAAGCATCCTTAAGTTCCTGCAAAGAAAAATGCTTCAAGCTGCGGTTTCTCAGTGAAATTTTTTACCGCGAACCTTGGCCTCTTTATCACTCATAATTGCCGCGTTCTTCCAAACCTGGCGAACAGTCAGCTTCGTACATTGCTGGTAAACAATTAACTAGTTCTACCGTTGATGGAATGCCACTCGCGTGCTTACTGTCGATGCCTGGGGCTTAAGTGTCAGTATAAGCGAACAGCAGGACTGTTATCAGACGACATGCCTAGTGAGGTGTAGAGATTTGATTTGACACCAGAAAGACTGACGCCATGGTTTCGCAATAAGACTTTCATCACCTTTTTGTCTTGTCAGTTTCCACACGACGACGGATTCACCGGAACGTACTTCAGTAACTGCATCCTTGTCGTATACATTAGGTATGTAAACGCAGATAAGGTGTTGATAATTCGAGCTATCTTGCGATTCTGGAGATGTGGCAACTTTGGCTAAGTGTGCCTTTGTAGAGGCGAGAGGGCCTGAAACCAGTGATTCTGAGAAAAAAGCACGTCAAAGTTGGGGGATAGGTCGCAACATGCAGAAACAAGAATTAAACGGACTCGCAAGGTTTGTCCAAATCATGTCTACCTTTTCAGCAGACGCAAAGATCAACCTAGGAAGTTGATATTTCAACCAAATTCTTCTCACAAACAATAAGACTTACCATTTACCAGATACGTAGCCATGTTTAATGGAAATTTCTTTGAGTTTATCTGTGGCTTCTGCTTGTACCTGCCGATTATTGAATTAAGAACCGACCTCTTCATCAAGAATGTGAGTAGCGTAATCCTTACTTGCTCTCGAACTTCTTTCTTGCTTTTCGTGCCAGTCTTTTTATTAGAGCGTACCGGTATAGATTCGTCGTTCTAGATGGAAGTTCAGTATGCCAACTGCTTTGTGAATTAAAATGTGGCGTACCTTGATTGCCTCCACCTTTTCTGTGACTTCTTTCACTACATGTATGGGACACTCGTTGAAAACAGGGGAATACAGGACAAGAGAAGTGACGTACACAGTAATGAGGCTTCTTCAATTGCATCTGACACTCCTGTATCCTCTTGAGCAGATGAAGGGCCGTGCACCCAGATCCACTGTTGTTTGTAACTTCTTGTCAACACAAAACCTCTATCAATGGAGCAAACGCACAGGTTTTTTCCCATCGTTCTGGACCATAGATGGCTTGTACTACACAGGATATCAGATGGGTACTCGCCGGCTTATTTGTTTCAAGTTGATGTGGCCACCAAGTTGCAACTTGCCATCTGGAATGACAGCTCACCTTGGTCAAAAAGTCTTGCAAAACTATGTCAGAGTCAGCCTTCCATGAGTAAGGGTACGCAGCAGGGACGGTGTCGTCAGATTTTGACATGGTTCGTTTGTGAAAAGGAAGGAGATAACAAGTATGCTTGGGAGTTTGTGTTACTATTTAGTATTTAGGGAACAAAGGTTGTAACCAAGTTGTAACGCGTTTGGTGACTCTCGGCTAACATCGACGTGTTATTTATTCTTCTTTGGTCTCGTGCGTGATTTATCCAAAATATGTGTTGTAGACTGGTTGTGGGTGCATGGATGATTGAGCGTGAAGCACAAATCTTGTTGGGGCTTGAAGGACGTAGGAGCTATCAAAGAGCCGGGCTTGGCGCATTGAAAAGTGTAGATACAACTCTATACAACTGTAAGAATAACGGCTTCGTACTAACGACTACCCCAAGCCGCACCATGTGGAATGATTGTCAGATGGGATACATAACAATGATGAGACAAACTCTGACGCTGCGCCAATGCATGAAACACAGAAGAGTGGAAGCTGTGGGGCAACGAATCTCGGAACGATTGTTCTGTCGAACCTATGTATATCGAACATCAACCGAGGACTATGATGGAGCACCCTGATCTGGCAACCGTTCGATGGCGTATCGCCGTTTGACAATGTACATGAGGGGTATGCCAGGAATTTGACGGATGCGCCGTCGAAGTTCCCTATCGCATGTTGCGACGATGTAACATTTATGTGCTGTTACGCGCTGTACGAGGCAGTCATCGGCATAGGTCCCTGTATGAGAGCAGTGTAACCGTTCAAATCGAGGATCTCGTGCCACACTATAGAAGAACTCGGTCAACAAGAAACAAGGTCGCGGGAGGGTTGGCATACCGGAGGGCCACACGATAACGATGTCCTAGTTTTTCTAACTCTGCCATTACACAATCTGTAACACAGGGGATGCCTTGTAGACGTATGGTGTTTGAGCTGTCCGCGAGCCGAAAAGGTCGATATAAAACTCACACTTGGCGAAAAGACAGTCCATCATGCCGCTCACAAGCTCCAGTTTATTTTGCAGACTGAAATTGATGAAGTTGGTATCAATAA
This sequence comes from Tricholoma furcatifolium, assembly GCA_018854895.1. Classification (NCBI taxonomy): domain Eukaryota; kingdom Fungi; phylum Basidiomycota; class Agaricomycetes; order Agaricales; family Tricholomataceae; genus Tricholoma; species Tricholoma furcatifolium. The sequence goes on from JABAJV010008570.1 coordinate 34,044, forward strand.
GGACTCTATATGGGGGTACGAGAGCCGTGTTATGTGCAAAGAATAGAGATGAGGCGACTTGAGGTCTGTAACAAACAATGTTTGCATTAGCGAATAGATGAAGAAACCTGCGTCTCACAGTCTCCGCACAAGCTTTTCTTTCTCCTCCTCCTCTTTCTTTTTCTGTTTGAGTTGATTCTCTTTTCTGTGCAAGAAACGTCAGATGGCGTTGGACATCACCAAAATTTCTTATGAACTCACAGTCGAATATCATTAGGATTCAGCATACGCTTCACTGCCGCAAATTTGCGCGTTTTCTTTGCCTTTACCTGTGTATTCATTTCAAGTGAGAAAAACCCTAAAATAAGAATACATAACTTTTACCATGGCTTGGAGGCGTTTTCAAGGGTTCGGCTAGAGATTGAATATTGAAGATTCAAAGGTGAAAAGATCGTAAAAGTGAAGAGTATGATGTAAGCCGTCTTTCAATTTAGGAACAATTTGGCGTAACAGTCGTCCAACTCTTTCAAATCTGGAAACAACACACGCACTGCGCAGAGAGACTTCTTTTCGGTTTACTTCTTCATATGTTCTCGGCCCTTTCAAGGAACAACAAAATGCGATAACTGCGGCGCCGAATGAAATTTAAGAATGGTCACCCAACATCAACACCAACTGAAATGGAATAGTGGAAAACGTGCATGTGCTTTGCGAAGTTCTTCGCATGAAGCCTAACTCTATTGGTTTTTATCAGCAACGTTATCCATGATGTGTTTCACATGTGGTCAGAAATAGCCTGCACTTCTCCAAGGTTCCCTATCTAAATGCCTTGCAGTTATCATACAAACATCACCTGGGATAAGCTAGGTGACTATGGAGTAGGTTTGTTTCGAAGAACAACCAACAACAGAGGTTGCCATCCATATACAGATGCATATGGGCAACTGCATACCAAAGATGCAGGGAATATGTCTGCACATAAAACGCTGTCGAGGGGTGCCGTTTCCAAGCGCCAGAAAGCACAGTGTTCATATATGATTTTTGGCTAGAGTAGTTCAGTAATATGGATTTATACAGATCTACACGGAAACGGAGAGGAATAACGCCGATAGTTAAATGAGTCAGGTTTCTGTGGATGACATCCTTAGCTGTAGCATGAATCGTCAAGGAGAATCCGAGTCATTGAGAGCTGTGTTCAGGTTCAAGGTACCGTCCACTCTGGGCAGACTGGTCAAGCCAGTGAACGCCATGGAGATGGATAATCACAGAATATGTAAAGCGCGCTCTGAGCGGAGGATGCAAATCTCGAGAAAAATGAAACTGGCCAGAGGTTGGATAATCTTGGATTCGGCAAAGGTGAGTTACTAGAGGCAAAGACATGATTAATGCACGCTTGTTGACATGTTGAGAGCGAACGAATATAGCAGGGTGATAAGTCTTTGGACATTCAGCGTACGTTGAACGGCCAGGCTTACAGGCAAGTGATTGTGATGTGCAAGGCTGTGAGTCAGTGGTTGAACCGTGTTGCAGGATTGAAACTGATGCCATCACACTTGGCCGAATTGGGATACGTCCATATCTATCTTGGACGCATCCATCCTACTTCTGGGCCTCAATGAAGCTATATAAACCCTTCAACGCCATGACGTCCCCTCAATTTACTCAATATCATATCCCAGACTTGCCATGACTATCACTCCAGTCCGCGTTCAGACCCGTTCCACGTCTGTACCCATCTCAACTTCTACTGAATCACTCAAGGTTATTACTGCTGTCCCTGTAACTCCAAAGAGTCCAACAAGGTCGCCTGTATATCATCCTGGAACGCCGTTATTGTCCAGGTTTATCGATTCTCACAAGGAACTCGTAAATTACAGGTGTGTTAAGTGTTTGTTCATAACGATCTAGTATTCTGACTCAAGTCCCTTCAGACTCGGTCGACCTGTAGTTGTCGATGGACGCAATCTTTCTATTGCTGCCGTGACCGCAGCGTCGAGGTACTCTGCGACAGTCGTAATCGATAAATCATCTGCGACTCAAGCACGCATAGACAAAAGCCGCAACGTAATCACGTCGAAAGTGGCAGCTGGTACTAGCGTCTATGGCGTCTCCACAGGCTTCGGTGGGAGTGCCGATACTCGCACCGACGAACCTCTTTTACTTGGGAACGCTCTTCTGCAACTGCTGCACAGTGGTGTTTTACCGTCATCTTCGAAACCTCTCAATGCACTCCCGCTACTCGATCCCATTGCTTCAACAACTATGCCCGAATCGTGGGTTAGAGGTGCTATTCTCATCCGAATGAACTCGCTTATTCGCGGACATTCTGGTGTGAGGATGGAACTTATTGAGAAGATGAATGAGCTATTAGATGCCAATATCACACCCGTTGTTCCTCTCAGAGGGAGCATATCTGCATCTGGAGGTATGAACCCCATTTTTTTACCTCCCTCATTCTGACTCTTATAATCTAGATCTGTCACCACTATCTTATGTTGCCGGAGCCCTTACAGGAAACCAGGCGATACCTGTATTCGATGGCCCTCAGTCTCTTGGTTCCCGTCAAATCCGCCCATCTGGAGACGCTCTCAGGTCCCATAATATTTCACCGATTGCCCTGGCTTCTAAGGAACACCTTGGGATATTGAACGGCACGGCCTTTTCTGCCTCTGTAGCCGCGTTGGCGTTGAATGATGCTGTCCATCTCGCTCTCCTTGCACAGGTTTGTACCGCGATGGGTACAGAGGCTCTCGCGGGGACTCGTGGTTCCTTTGACCCCTTCATTCATGATGTTGCAAGGCCCCACCCCGGACAGGTACGGCATTTTTCACGGTCAAGGTAATTAATGTACTGACATTTGACAGATTGAATCAGCGAGGCTCATTTGGGATTTATTAGAGGGTAGTACATTTGCGACCACTCATGAGAAAGAAGTAACGATTGAGCAAGACGATGGGATCCTGAAACAAGATCGCTATCCCCTGCGAACTTCTCCTCAATTCATTGGGCCCCAGATTGAAGATTTTCTGGAGGCACTCAAGACCATAACCATTGAGTGCAATTCAAGTGAGTTTTCTCGCAAGCCGTCGTTGGCCGCCTTTCTTACTATGCTCCAAAGCTACGGATAACCCGCTAGTTGATGGAGAGACAGGAAAAGTTCACAATGGGGGAAACTTCCAAGCCATGGCTGTGACAAATGCAATGGAGAAGACTCGTCTTGGTCTTCATCACCTCGGCAAGCTACTTTTCTCCCAATGCACCGAGCTCGTCAATCCAGCTATGAACCGTGGCTTGCCCCCGTCATTGGCGGCCACTGATCCTTCGCTCAATTACCACTGCAAGGGTGTCGATATTGCAACCGCAGCTTATGTCGCTGAGCTCGGTTACCTTGCGAACCCCGTTTCGACACATGTTCAATCAGCGGAGATGCACAACCAAGCTGTGAAGTATGTCCATACTCACCTTTTGTGATCTTGTATGATCTTGTATTGATTTGATTCTCCAGCTCGATGGCACTCGTCTCAGCTCGTGCGACCATCAACTCTCTTGAGGTATTGTCGTTGTTGACAGCATCCTACCTGTACACTCTCTGTCAAGGTATTCCTATTATCTCTGCTTACCAATTACAACTGACATTCCATCTAGCCCTCGATCTTCGCGCACTGCAGAAAGAGTTCAACGATGGCCTTGAGACCATTATCAGAGAGGCATTGACCGAGTCGTTCGAGCCGTCACTTTCCCTCTCGGAATATGAACTTCTCGCCACCAAAGTATTGCGCGCAATGCAAGACACTCTGGACGCCACTGGTACGATGGATGCACGTGAACGAATGGAAAAAGTTGCTGCGTCCTCAACAACGATTATCGTCGACTTTTTCACTGGTCCTGCATCCTTCGATGATATGGTATCACTGGGGTCTACCCTTGCTTGCGTTCCAGAGTTCCGCTCCAATGTCACTCAGCGTGGAGTGGACCTCTTGAATACCTTGCGGAGTGAATATCTCTCAGGCGCTCGTGGGGCTGCACCAGCAAGCCGATTCCTCAACAAGACACGCCCCGTTTATGAATTTGTGCGAGTGTCTTTGGGAATCAAAATGCATGGGTCGGAGAACTTGGCTCGATTCGAGAACGGGTTGTACGTGGATGAGCAGAGTGTTGGGCAGGGTGTTTCCTTGATCCACGAGGTGGGACCTTCTTTTCATTCACCTAATATGTCATGTCCTAATTATTTTCTGCTACAGTCTATTCGGGATGGTAAAATTCAACCAGTGATAATCGGCCTCTTTGCATGAGCATCCTACTTCAATCTATCTTTCAAGACTCTTTGACTTATTTCCAGATACCTACCTACACTAATTTATTTGCCTTCGTTAGCATACCATAAAAGGACTCAAGTCTGTACTGCACTCCACACCTAGCCCAATCAGTTGTTGTAATACTACTAGTAATGAGATAATCAGAGGCTTTATTGAGATCGCCAGCAGAAGTCGGCTTTTTCTTCAGCAGACAAGGTGTGTTATCACGTGTGTGCAGCCGCAGTTGTGCTGCACTAGCCGACTTTAGAACAATTCAACAAATTCCATCTAAGATGGCGGCTGTGGAGACTAAAGTGGTTATTGTCGGAGCAGGATGCTTTGGCGTATCCACTGCATATCACCTCCTGAAAAGAGGTTTCACTGATGTTACCATCCTCGATCGATCACCATCCCTGCCCGCCCCCGATGCTGCATCAAACGACATTAATAGAAGTTGGGCGCTTGGTCTTATTGTTTAAATCATTATACTGACGGGCATTAGTCGTTCGCAGTTCATATTCCGACATCTTTTACTCAAAACTTGCTCGTGAAGCTATAACCGCGTGGAAGAATCGCGAAGAATGGCGTGATACCTATCATGAGTATGTGCTACTTAAACTTTATAATCACCTGGATTAGATCTCACGAGATAATCAACAGGTCGGGCGTCATAGTTTTGGGGTTCTCACAAAAAGATGCTTATGCTGATGCGTCTTACCAGAATGATGTTGCACTGGGTGCCACCTTGACACAGCTGGCCCACGCCGATGTCATCCGCGACGCGTTTCCGTCTGGAGTCCCTACAGGCACATTCGAGAACAGCTCAGGCTACCTGAATATGGAAGGTGGATGGGCGAATGCTGGACAGGGCATAGCCGTCATGCTTGAGACTGTTGTATCTCTCGGCGGCAAAGTTATCCCAGGGAAGACAGTTAATCGCGTTACAAGGGATGACAAAGGTCAAACAAATGGTGTCGAGTGCAACGACGGCACGCTATACCAGGCTACCGTGGTTGTGCTTGCAACTGGTTCATGGACCTCATCCACGTTCCCTAAAGTGACAGCCCACACTTCGGGTCTTTCGACAGGGTGAGCCTTTCCAAGACCTTTGCTGCCCCCATTTACCGGATTAAACAGACAATGTGTCGCTATGGTTCAGCTTGACAAGGAGGAGGCTGAATTATATAAAGACATCCCAGTAGTCCTCGACTTCGAGACCGGATTCTATGTTTTCCCCGTAGGCTGGTCGATTATTCTTCCCTGTGTCAGATGTCTCATATAAACCTTTTTTTCAGCCAACAGATAAAGGTATAGTCAAAATGGCTATGCATCTGGCTGGGTACACTCACACGAAGGACGGAGTGTCAACCCCTCGTACCATAAGTGATGATCCCGAAAGGGGTCTTTTAATCCCCAGGTATAACGCTGAAGAACTACGAAAACAACTTCGTAAAGTATACCCCAAGCTTGCCGAAAAAGCTTTCTGCGCAACCCGACTTTGCTGGTAATGTTGACTCTGTGTACTTTGAGTTCTTGTTGACCAAGCCTATACCATAGGTATAACGATTCCCCGGATGGAGACTGGATTATTGGACGGGCACCGGGGGATTCATCGTTGATTCTTGCCACTGCGGGTAGTGGACATGCATACAAGGTGGATGATATAAACGTTGCCATCGACATCTTGCTCATTTTCTTTTACCAGTTCCTTCCTGTGATTGGGCGAGTCGTAGCAGACACCATCGATGGCACTATAGATCCAGCCGTCGCCGCCAAATTTTCAATTGAAAGATCATACATCGGTGCTGATGGGTCGCGCCCTGGAATGGCAGTGATCGAGTTGGACCTTGATGAACTTTGTACACCAGAAGATCTCCAGCCCAGCTCAGCAGAATGATAGACTATTTAACTTGAGACGAAGCCTCGTAGATTCTCTATTTATCAGATACTAGTATTTAGTATTACACGGGAGCTCAAGCTCTTTTGTTACCAGCCACCTGGGTGGCTGTATCAAGATAGATCTAAAAGTTTTGTACAATTCTCAAGCCCGCTTGCCCACGAACTCTGACCAAGAGCGAACTTCCGGGGGTATATGACCTTCGGTGTAGTTCCTCAGGCCGCCAATAGAAATCTTCTTGGCAAGACTCTCGACAAAGAGCAGAGCAGTGCGGGGATTGTTGAGCAAAGGAAGACCAAAGTCAACAGCATTTCTGAAAAGGAAATTATTAGAGATCTGGCTCAAGAGTAGGCCATGTAACTTACCGGCGAGCGACGTAGTCTTCGTCAGTAAAGTCAACACCACGGGCCTTAGCAAGGTTAATGACACATTGAATATCGAATTCATCGAACACCATGCGCAACTTGCGCTTGTCCTTCGTGGGGAACACAATGCGCTTCGCGGTAACGTAAGGGATCTCGTTCAGGTACTGCTCGACGACGGGAGATGAGCAGTAGAGCTTGAAGCCATCAGCAGTCAAGATTTTCGCAATCTGAGCCATTTCTGGTTTCGTGTGGTCTCCGCCGATGAGAACACCGGATCCAGCTTTAGGGACCTTGAAGCCAGTGGTGCTAAGAAGAGATGCCCAGTAGGCCTCATGAACATCCTTGCCGAAGCTCGCAACTTCACCAGTGCTGGCCATTTCTGTAAAGTTTGATACTATTGAGAAGGGAGCTCATTTCATATACGGAAAGGTTTCTTACCGACACCCAAGAATGGGTCCGCACCAGCCAACCGGGTCCATGAAAATTGAGCAACCTTGATGGAAGTGTAGTCCCGCTTCTCCTGCATGAGGTCGACGGGCGCAGGAACTTCGTGGTCGACGATGGCGGCAGTGGCAGTGTCAATGAAGTTGTGGCCGAGGACCTTGGAGACGAAGGGGAACGACCGGGATGCGCGAAGGTTGCACTCGATAACCTTGAGTTCCGACTCTTTACCATCCTTAGCAGGAGTCTTGATGATCTGCATGTTGTAGGGGCCCGAAATCTCGAAAGCGGCAGCAACCTTCTCGGCGATAGTCTTGAGACGAGACATATCGGTGGGCGTCAATGTGTGGGGAGGAAGGACCAGGGTGGCATCACCAGAGTGGACACCAGCATTTTCAACGTGTTCGGAGACGGCATGAACGACGAGCTTGCCCTTGTGGCCGACAGCATCGACGTCAATTTCCTGTGCATTGTCGATGAACTTGGTGATGACGACAGGGTGGAGGGGAGAGACGTTGGCGGCAGCAGAAAGGTTGTACTCCAACTTGGCGGGCTCGTACACAACGTTCATGGCAGCTCCAGAGAGGACATAGGATGGGCGAATCAGGACAGGATAGCCGACCTTGGCAGCGAAGGCCTTGGCAGCATCAAGGCTAGTAACTTCTGCCCATTCAGGCTGATCGACACCGATACTGTCAAGAACAGAGGAGAACTTGTGGCGGTCCTCGGCATTATCAATTTGCTGGGGATCAGTTCCCAAAACGTTGACGCCAGTTTGCTTGAGGCGGAGGGCAATATTCTGAGGGAGTTGGCCTAAGGAGACTGTCAAAACCCAGCGCCTGCCTATTCAAGTGATTGCAACTTACCTCCGACACTAACAACGACACCCTGAGCTTGTTCCAATTCGTAGATATCCATGACTCGCTCATATCCGAGCTCCTCGAAGTACAATCTGTCGGCTTCGTCGAAGTCGGTGGAGACAGTTTCAGGATTATAATTGATCATGATGGTGCGCTTGCCCATATTCCTGAGCTTACGAGCGCAAGTTACGGCACACCAATCGAATTCGACGCTGCTTCCAATACGGTAGACACCACTGCCAAGGACCATGGTACCATGCTCGTTGAAATCGACATCATGTTCCGAGGCGTTGTAGGTTGTGTACAAGTAATTGGTGTGGGCAGGGTACTCAGCAGCCAAAGTGTCGATACGTTTCACGAAGGGTGTAATGCCAAGCGACTTGCGGGCAGCGCGCACGACGTCCTCAGTGGATGAGATGATATCGGCAATCTGAGAATCTGAGAATCCCAAGCGTTTGGCGCGTTGCATAAGCTCATGGTCAATCTCCGTAATGGATCCAGCAGCCTTCAATGCGTGACGAGTCTGGACAATGTTGTCGATCTTGTAAAGGTACCACTATAGTTGTCTCGTGTCAGAAGTTAATCTGAACTGAGACGTGGGTAAAGCGCACCTTATCAATCTTGGTCAAGTCGTGAAGATGATCGACGGTGTAACCTTTGTTGTACATGGCATAAGCAATAGCAAACAGCCTCATGTCGGTGGGACGAGTCAATTCCCTATCCAAATCTTCCGGTTCGATATAAACCTCAAAGCCCTTCCAGCGAGGGTCGACCTGACGGATAGCCTTTTGCAAGCTCTCTTCGAAAGTTCGTCCAATAGCCATAACCTCTCCGACCGACTTCATGGAGGAGCCAACCTCGCGGTTAACCTGCGACGAGAACTTGGCAAGATCCCACTTGGGGATCTTGGTCACGATGTAGTCCAATGAAGGTTCGAAGCATGCGGTGGTCGTTTTGGTGACAGCATTGGGCAATTCCGGGAGAGTGTGACCAAGAGCAATCTTAGCAGCAGTGTAGGCAAGAGGGTAACCAGTGGCCTTGGAGGCAAGAGCACTAAAAATGGGGATTCAGCTTTAACACTTACATATTCCTCTTATAAGACGAACCTAGACCGACTCAAACTGAGAGAGAGAAAATAGTATTAGGGTCGCAATCCTTGTTAGAATTGTGGTTTCTCTTACCGAGCATTGACCTCGATAACACAGTACTCCCTGGAGTTGGGATTTAAAGCGTACTGGATGTTACATTCGCCGACGACACCAAGGTGACGGATGGTCTTAAGAGCAGCGCTGCGCAACATGTGGTATTCATCATCAGGAAGAGTCTGGGATGGTGCAACCACGATAGAGTCGCCAGTGTGTGTGCCAAGAGGATCAAAGTTTTCCATGTTGCAGCAAATAATCGTATTCTGCCGGAACAGATGTCATTACATATTGCAGAGAAGAAAAGGTGGGAACCCACGTCAGCGCCATCTCGAACAACCTCGTATTCGAGTTCTTTCCAACCTTTCATACTGCGTTCGATAAGGACCTGCGGGCTCAAGCTAAGACTCTTTGCAGCAAGATCGCGCAATTCATCAGCATCGTTAGCGAAACCAGAACCGAGACCACCCAAAGTGAAGGCCGAGCGCAAAATGACCGGATAACCAATTTCTTCAGCAGCAGCGAGTGCAGCATTGACGGAAGAAACAGCTGTTGACTGTGCGACGGGGATATCAATTTCTAGCGAAAAAAAAAGTTGAAAAGAATAATAATGTACGAAAAGCCTTTAGAACATACCCTTGAGAGCTTGAACGAAGAGATCCCGATCCTCGGAAACCTCGAGTGTCCTGATTGGGGTTCCAAGAACCTTGACACCGAGACGTTCCAGGACACCCATGCGGTCGAGTTGAATACCGACGTTAAGAGCACTTTGTCCACCAAATGTAAGAAGAATACCATCGGGGCGTTCCTTTTCCAAAACGTATGCGACATAGTCTGCGGTCACGGGGAGGAAGTAGACCTCAGAAGCCAGCTCGTGTGACGTTTGCCATGTAGCAATGTTGGGATTGATGAGTACAGCGGATACACCCTCCTCATGCAGGGCTTTAAGAGCCTGGGATCCTGAGTAGTCGAACTCTCCAGCCTGGCCAATGCTGAGGCCACCGCTGCCAACGACGAGGACTTTTTGGACGTCAGGACGGGGAAGCTTGGGAAGAACGCGAGCAGAAATTTTTCTGGCAATTTCAGAAGGGGAGTTGAGGACGTGATCGCCCTCCTGGCCATAAGAACCAACTGCTGGAGCAGCAACAGCGCGCAAAGGCTTGCTGGGCGCGAATGGAAGGCGTTTTAAGGTAGTCGAATGAAATGAACGGGTGGATATTCGGGCTGTGGCGCTGAGCCAGGGAGCCCTGAGTCGAGAGAGACTCATCGTTGGGCCCAAGGAAGATGGTGGTGCTGGTAAAGTACTCGAGTCTAAATTTGCTTCACAAACTTTGCTCCTAACCCTAGAGCCACGTCGGCGTAATCGGCAATTATGACTCGTCTATTGGACCCGGCCGACCTTGGGCAACCATATTGCTCACCTTGTTACTACGGATCCTGGCTTCTGATGTCCTCAGACTAGGTTTGAGCGCGGCTTCAAGTCGAATACTTTACTCGTGGCTCTTGAGCGGAAAAGGTCCATAACAAACGTACGTGTTGGCGTGGCAGGGGGTAGGGAAGGCTGATCTTGTAATGGTACAGGAGTATCTGGTTTCTTGATCCACAAAAACCTGCAGAAATGTCAACTTGATGCATGTAAATATGACAGGAGTCTGCTGAACTCCAAGCGTGTTTTCGTCCCCATATAGCAATCTCTGTCGTTTCTGAATACCACCCACTATACCGCAATCTATCCGAAATTCTTCTGTTCTCTCAAACACAGTCGCACAATGACGTCTTGAACTCTGTCCTTCTGACGCTTTCCATCCAAACATGACCTCTTTCGACGTCACTTGGCTTGTGGCATCAGGATGATCTAGGTCTGCCCTTGCCTTGTCCGTGCGTCCAAATCCGAACGACATACAGCGTAGTACGAGTGTCTCGGGACAAATATCCTTTGCGCAGTATGCAACGTGGTAACGTTGTGATGCTGAGCGACGACTTCGCCTCGTGTAAAGCTCGTAGTCGTTTCAGCGATGGGCGTGCTCTGAGTACATCTTTGTGTCTTTCATTTTCAATCCACGGAGACACCGTGCCGCCCATCCGGCTATCGCTCCAAGTCCTACTTGGTAGTCCCCACGTTTTTCCGGGCTTTCAATCCATGCAACTATAGGTGGTCAGCTTCAAATGGTGCCAGCTGCCTTGCAACAATCTTTTTATGCAGATGCGCATTGTCAATGCTCTTTTCATTCTTTAGATTGTGGTATCTCGATACGCCAACCATTTGGCGGGATGATCTACCTCGACTCCAGGTTTCGGTGATATCTCTGTTATATCGTATCACACACCGATTGCTTACGCCACATCGATTCCGCGTGAAGCATCCTTTCCCTCGTGCCGGCCTATTTATCTAAGGGTCGTGATCTCTCACGTCTCACTGATACCAGGTCCACCGCGACATGTCAACGCCAACGCACTTAATCGACGCTGAGAAGGGTCTTTTCGATAAACATGAACATCCCATCACCGTCACTCTATCTCCTGTATTGGCGCCGTCGACATCACAATCGGACGATTCTCATGACACCGACAAAACAGTAGTAAAAGCTATTTTACCTGCACCGGCCCCTCCGCCACAAGCAAAGAAACCTCGCCCCGGCAAGGTCAACATTTGGATACAGGGTCAATTGTGGTTTAACACGTACCGGTTTGTCAATGGATTTTTGTCGACCAGTAATCAGCGGTGATGATTAATTTTCTTAGCAAATTTTTCACTTTCGTGATTTCCTTGAATATTGTGGGCATTGCCTTTGCCACAAGCGGCAAATGGGAGTACCCAAGGAACTACAGTGGCGCCTGCGTCCTTGGCAATCTACTCATGGCCATTCTCATGCGCAACGAACTTTTTGGGCGGCTGTTGTACCTCTTCGTCAATACTTTATTTGCAAAGGTGACTAATTTTTTAAATAACCTTACAGACGATGTAACTTATCGAATGAACTCCAGTGGACACCGTTAGTATTCCGCCTGGGCTGCACCTCTATCTTGCAGCATCTCGGCGGAATCCACTCTGGATGTGCACTATCAGGTTTCATGTGGCTGATCTTTCGCATGATTCTGGTCTTTACTCGCCGCAGGGTCACTCACATCTCTATTCTGGTCTTTGGATTGATCACGCTTGTTATTATTGGCATATCTATCATGTCTGCATTCCCATGGGTTCGTAATACTCATCACAAGTATGACCTTGTTTACTTTCTGCAAATTTTTTTGACTGATTATAATCACATGAATAGTGTTTTCGAACGCCACCATCGGTTCATGGGATGGTGAGCCCTGAGACTTAGGTGACTGGTGGTGCTCCTGACAATTAGGATATCTGCTCAGGCTTGGACTGCTTACGAGTAAGTCCAGAAATGTTCTACAAAATCTTCTGCGTTCATGTCCTCCCTAGCTTGGGCTTTTGTCATTTTAGGGGACAGCTGGGACACCAGCACCCAGAGTTGGAATCCAAATGGCATTCGCGTAGTTCATCAACAGGATTTTTGGTTTGTTCTTGGAATGACGATCTTGTACGTGTTCGGTTTCGTATCGCTTCTTTTTCGGCGCCTTTACACTCCTTATCACAGTGTCGTCATACCTTGGTGTACAATTCGGGAAGTCCATATTGATGTTGAAATTGTATGTCACAACTCTGAAAATGCGTCGTCGATGGACACACTTATTTCGTAATGCATAGCCATCTCCCAAGGTTGTCATAATGCGTTTTGAACGCGGAATGCAGCAAGGGCTCTTGGCGAGAATCAGCCGAGGTAGCATTATGGAGTATCACGCGTTCGGTATCATCTCGTAAGATCATTCTGAACTCCCATTCTTCCGTCGCTTTTAATCTTGTGCTTGTAGGGAAGGCAGAAACGCGAGATACCACTACCTTATCTGTGGAGTCCAAGGCGATTTCACGCGGGGCCTTGTGGAGAACCCCCCTAAACGGATCTGGACCAGAGAACTGAAGGTAGTTTGCGATTCTGAGAGGTGTACATTAAAGTTTACCATGTGACGCAGTTCGCAGGCGTTTCTAACACTTCGACACTTTACAAGCGAGGAATCAGAGTCTGCACGGGAACGGGACTTGGTGCCGCGCTTTCGACGTGTCTTCAGGTGACCAGTGCCACGCTGACTTTTGCCAAGCTTGTTGACTTGCCCACTTCTCTAGAGCCCCGACTGGTAAGACTTTCTCTTTGCTGATCCGTCCTGTTTTTCCGTTGTCTATCGACCTTCCGATTGTGATCACTTATGCCAAGCCTCCAGGTATCTCATCTGGATTGGGTCTGATCAGGAGAAGACATTCGGTCCGACAATATCTGGTTTAATTCATAATAACTTAGGCCCTGAGCGCGTCACTCTTTGGGATTCGAAGAAGCGAGGTGAGTACCACCTTCTGCAATGCGAAGTTCGTATGATGATAATTGATTTTCCAGGTGGACGTCCAGATGTCATGAAACTAATCAAAGAGACTTACGTTTCGTGGGGCGCCGAGGTCATCTTCATAACTTCTAACTTTCAAGGCAACAAAGAGATGATGGAAGGCTGCAAGGAAGCTGGAATACCTGCTTTCGTATGATGTTCTTTCTGCCTCATATAGTGTGTCCTAATGTTGTCTCCAGGGAACTCTGTGGGATTTTTGATGTAACACAATGTCGCGGGGACGGATGTCGTCCACGCTTAAGCTGGGCCACAGACCGTGATCTGCACGATGCGTATGACCACTCTAATGATATACTATAACATATTACCAGTCTTGAGTAGACAGTGAACAGGCCTTTTATTGAATTTATCCTATATCTTCAACACGACATTCATTCCCCTTGATACCTGACAGAACTACATTCGATCGTCTACGCCACAGTTTGTGTCTTGTATAGACTAAGAACTATTGGAAAATGATTTCGGGACTTTCGCTACGACCTTGAACCGAAAGGGATTACTGCCGCTACCACCACTGCTCCTCAGTTTGTGCGTTGCAGGAAAGGATTTCATCAACTCCAGTCTTCGTTGAAACAGGAGGCAAAAGAAATTCAAAATCATCAAAAAGCCTGGGAGTGGCTTTGAAATACCAGACAAATCGCATTTCGGAATAACAGTATTCGTCTAGATGGAACCTTCTGTCAAACAAGATCTCTTTGACAAATCTAGCGATCAAATATTCCTCGTCCGAATCGGTTCCAAGCAGCTATGAATGCTGAGGTGCCCTTAGGTGTAAATACATCTAGCCTATGGGGTACAGCGTTTGGCCTTATCGAGACGAGGACGAAGTGGGAGGAACGAAAACGTTCTCTCGGTACCATTTCAGATCTGCAAATATTTTAGCGGAATACATCCAGGCTCTGAGAACAGCCATACCTGCGATGGAATTTCGAATGTCATCCAAAGCCCTGAGAATGGCCAAGTGAGCACGTTCTTTCTAGCAGAATAAAGAGGAACATGCCTGTGATTGGAAAGTTTAGGGGCTGGGCCGCGCCCAGAGTACCACCTTCGACTAAGTTCCTGGGACTATTATGACCAAAGAGTGAATAAATAGTGACGGCAAAGACGAACTTTTATCGAGGAAACATCTACAGCAACTTTGTTAGCCGAAAGCTCATCCTTAGAACGATTACTCACCAACAATGCTATATATAGAATTTATTCGTTAATAAAAGCATCGAGAAAGTGAGGGATAAGAGTGACCGGTAGTGTAGCCAATCCACTATTTCTGGCATGGATTCGACGAGAAAACCTCGATCTGCATGGACAGAACTACCTGCTAGGCAAGCAATTCTTTGTTCAGGAATCCACCGTTTGATATAGGCTAGTATGTTACTGGTAACGACGGCGTGAGAGTAGGGGGAGGCCAAGCAAGCTTGGGTCAGACCAGACTAGAAATTCAAAGTTAAATACGTCAGAGACTAGCTCCCAAAACACATAACGACGAACCTCCCCATGTTGCTTTATACACCAATCATTCATGCTAAAGAACGACACGTTATTAAACGCCGAGCGTCTCGCAAAGTCCAGGCATACGTATCCAAAACAGACTTGTCAGTCTTGAGAACATATTGGAGGCCTTCATCAACTGGCTGTAGATTTCCGTCCGTGATTATAACCTATGGTAATGTTTTGGCTTTAACATTGAGTCACTGTCGAGAGAAGTGATAGTACCGCAATCTCCAAAATTTTATCCTTTCGTGGATCGAGGCCAGTCATTTCACAATCAATCCAGACAAGAGGTCCATCATAGTAACCGAGGGTTTTTTGAGACATGAAGCGTCGGTATTTGAAGCTTACGTGTCGAATTTGAGAGTACGAGGGAACAAAGAGTGGCCTGCAAGTGTTACGCCGTAGAACACCCACCCACTGCATAAAGGTAGCAGTCACGAGGGACCACTCGTTCATCAATTCCACTGGCATTTCCAATTCCGTCAACCACAAACAGTCATCATGGACTGGGATCGCATATTGCACCAGCTGGCTGATACTCTATCTTCACCACTGTACGTATATCTCAATTACTCTGTAGTGTGACTGATCATTTATAACCAGGAACTCTATTGAGATACTTCCAGGAGGACTCGAAGATTGGATAGGTGTCGATTGTGTTGAAAAGAACCAACGACCAACGTCTGATTTCCCATTCTTGTATGCCGATGGTAACCTTGGAATTCCCAAGAAAGTCCTCTATAAACTCTACCTCGTTGCTATCGCCCTGTTTGCTTCGTCGAAGTCCGTGCCAGAGCTGTGTAGGGCGTCGACATGCATTATACTCCTTACAAACCCAGCACACCAGACCGCACTTAATGCACGGAAGCGCCTTATCCAAAACGGAAACCTTGACCCTCAGAAGGAACTGTCGTTCAACGAAATACTTCTGCAAGGATCGAGTGATTGTGCGAAGGAGTCCATCTTATGGCACCACCGACGATGGTTATTCGCTCGAATTTACAAGGAATGTCTTCATCTTGACACGTACAACTCTACAATGAAATGGAAAACATCTTCTGATTTGTGCCCAATTCCTTGTATCCCCACTGGCGTTATCCTTCACGAATTTTCTGTCGTCCGACGCACTTGTGAAGCCTACCCTCGCAATTATCACGCCTGGACGCATTGGCATTTCATAACGGATGTTATTGGCACTGCGCTGTTCCTCCACCATGGCGCCCCCGATGTTTACATTAACTTGCTGATGCAAGAGCTTGAAGCTTTGCGAAATTGGGTTGACCATCACGTTTCAGACCACTCTTCGGTCTTTCGTATATGTTGCCTTGCGAGACTGCTGGATGACCTTAAATCCGACCACACCGTGTCTCTCTCGTCAGACCGTGAACTTCAATCTCTTGCCGAGCATGCACTTTCCCTTGTTACGTCCTATCCGTCCCACGAGTCTCTCTGGATATATTTGCGAGATTTGGCACCGCTCCTTCCCCCGGCTGAAAGGGAAAAGTTATTAGGAGAGATCCGGTCTTCGGAGACGTTGTGTAACAATCCATTAAGTAGATTCATAAAGCATGTACAAACCTATAAAGATACGTAGCCAAATTGAAACCTTTATAACGACAGATTGCCTTTGAAGCACACGAGCATCGCCGAACGCGGGGTGTGCTTATCAACGGTACACGTGACTAGCGACGTGTAATGAGATGTCGTGTCGTGCGTCAATTCAAGTTGGTCCTGGGCCTTACCAGAAGTTCTATGTGTTGCTTGCTTTAATATCCTCATCATCTAAATATGAAGTCGCGGGGGAAACTGTGTTCTCGAAAGGCGACATGGCTTGCTTTTGGACTTGTCGTATTGGCCACTGCAGCCAGTTCCTCGGCCACGACTTCCGTATGTAAACTTTCTCAATCACTGCTTCGTTCGGCCTGCGAACGTTAATCGGCCTCGATTCAGGAATCCACGGATTCAAGTTCAGTGTCTGAGGAATCTACAGATTCAAGTGCGGGGTCTCTGGATTCGCTGTCAATAGCAGTCGACACAAATGTCAATCCTTCGAACACCGACACCTCAAGTGTAGCTCTTGACCAGAGTGTCGAAGGTGTGCACAACTGTTTTATTGTTGCGTGACATAGTATTAATTTATATTCAGCTGCACGAGCATACAGACAAGCCTTATCTACCTTGGCTACTTTAACCGCCCATCCTCCTGCACACACATTCGATCCGTACCTTGCTGCAGGAAACTCCAATTCCAAGTCTCTTCTTTCGACGTTTATTCCTAGTATCCAAGGACAAGGTCCCATTGGAAGTGCTTTTCGAATTGCTGTCAAGTTACACAACTATACATTCCGCAAACTTGCTGGCACATTTGGGAAAGATGGTCTAGGGGTGGCGTCAAAAAGGAAGGATGAAGAAATGAGAGGGAAGGCCATCAAAGTCGTGGACTTGTTGGAGCATTCCGCAGAACTTGGAAACACTGATGCCATTTTTACCCTTGCACATATTTCTCTTGTAAGTTCTATACTTTCCCCGACTGTCCTTTGATATCAATGTTACCCCCAACAGTTCCCCCCTACACGCTATTTCACAGCCGATCCCGTCGCAGCCTACAAAGGTTTCCTGTATCATGCCCAACAAACAGGCAATGCAACTTCACAGTCATATGTAGCTTTCTTTCACAGCACTGGTTACCGCGACATTGTACCCGTTGACCAAGCCAAGGCTCAACTCTATTACACCTTTGCCGCCAATGGGGGTGATCGCGGTGCGCAGATGGCTCTTGGTTACCGTTACTGGAGCGGCATTGGGACACAGGAAAGTTGTGAGAGAGCATCATTATGGTATGAAGCAGCTGCTGAACAAGGTAAGCAGATTTCAGTGTCATATAATTATATTTTACGTTGTAATCACAGTTATTGAAAAATTCAAATCTGGCCCGCCTGGAGGGCGAACTCTGCCCCAAACAGCGACACGTTTGTCCGACCTTGTTGGCGGTGTTTATGGTCCAGGGGCTAGCGTTGCTTCAACAGGGCTAAACGCAGGAAAACCAGCAATTAAAGCAGGTATGGCCCGCGATGCGGGGGAGACCTGGGAAGATGTCTTGGAATATTACCTCGTAGGTCTTCCTTCATTCGACATATGACACGCCTGTATTCATACTTCACCTTGGCAGTTCAACGCTGACCGCGGCGAGATCGACTTTGCGTACCGACTGGGAAAAATCTTCTATCAAGGCAGTATATACGGCTCTCCTGGCGGAATTGCTTCGAGCAGTGAAGGCGTGGGTGCTGTACCCCGAAATTATGGACTTGCACGACACTACTTCCTACATATAGCACGCCAAGTATGGCCTCGCGATCCAGCAAATCTCCTACATAAACCTAGTTCGATCAAAGACGAACATGCTCCGGTAGGATACGCCGCTGCCAGCGCCGGTTATCTGGGCCGAATGTACCTCAGAGGCGAGGGCGTGAAAGCTGACCCAGCGATTGCAAAGCTTTGGTTTGACCGAGGAGCAGAGCAAGGTGATCGAGAGTGTCACAATGGTCTGGGAATCATCTATCGAGACGCCTTACTTCCAAATTCTAAGCCCGATATCAAAAAGGCGTATCTTCACTTCACAGCTGCGGCTGAAATGGAGCTCGCTGAGGCCCATGTAAATCTAGGAAAATATCATTACGGTAATTCCGTCGTTACTGGTTTTTGTGGGTTGAACCTGACAGTGTTGTAGAACGCGGAGAGCTAGTCCAAGCTAGCAAATTTTTCGAAACTGCTGTTCGCTGTGGCTCACCACTTGAAGCGTATTATTACCTAGGACAGATTGCCTCTAACCAGGCCCGCACACCAGGCCTCCCTTCACATGGCATATCAAGCTCCTGTGCAATGGCAGTCTCATTCCACAAACTCGTGTCTGAGCGTGGTGGTTGGGACGAGGATTTACTCCGCGAAGCTGAAATTGCCTGGATGTCAACTTCCGAGCAAACCAAAGAAGTCGCCCTTTTAAAATGGTGGCTGGCCGCCGAAAGAGGTTCAGAAGTTGCTCAGAACAATCTGGCGTATATTTTGGATCAAGGTCAGTCGTTGTATATGTCAATAGTTTGACAGGGCTGAATAACATCTCAATCCAAAGATAAAAGTATTCTGCGCCTCACCCGCTTTTCTCCCATGACCCCTTCACACGATACAGCCAAGCTAGCTTTGACGCAATGGACACGCGCTGCTACTCAGCGGAATATTGACGCCCTCGTGAAAGTTGGTGATTATTATTACCATGGACTTGGGGTCCAAGATGAGGACGAAAAGACACGCTTAGAGAAAGCAGCAAGGTATTATCAATCTGCTGCCGACACTCAAGTGAGCGCACTCGCCATGTGGAATTTGGGATGGATGTATGAAAACGGCATAGGTGTGCCACAGGTACGTGACTTTTGTTTTTTGTTAGTTGCCAGACGCTGAGCATAGATCATGGTATAGGACTTCCACTTAGCCAAGAGACATTATGACCTTGCTTTGGAGACCAATTCCGAGGCATATCTGCCCGTCGTGCTCTCTCTTGGGAAACTTTACTTGCGAAGTATCTGGCATACATTGATGGGAGGCGAAGGTGGTCTGAGTATCTGGTCATCTGACGACGAGGAAGAGTTCAGTGGTGCGTTGGGTTGCCCTCTATAGGCTTTGATCATTTGTGAACACTAGTCTGCAGACCTCGCCCCTCCTACAGCAGCACCAGAACGGCAACTGGAAGGCCAGAAATCAGAGAATCCCTCTCACATTGACGAAAGGCCCGAATATGAGGAGGAAGACGGACCTTGGTATCTAGGCAAAGCGAAGGAAGAATTCCATAAACGTCGGACTGGACAAAAACCAACAGCAATTCCCACAGGAGAAGAAGACCCAATACAGGTGCGTATTCCATTTCTCGAAGTTGTTAGTTTGGTATTCTTAATCTCTAATGTCTAGTGGGCTCGAGACCGCAGAAACGCTGAACAAGATAGAGATAGCGATTTTGGTCCCGAAGACTACTTCGAAGGGGCATTACGAGGAGGAATCCGTGAAGAGGAGCACTTCGACGACCTCCGAGAAACCTTCCTTCTCATTTTCCTCTGTCTTCTGATTTCAGTCCTGCTGTATGTTCGAACACGGATTGTGGACAGGATACGGCGAGATCAAAATGAAGGTCAACAGGATGAACAACGGCAGGCAGACTTAGGTGTTTTCCCTCCGCATGGAGATCCTGCAAGAGAGGACTGGGCTATTGTTCGATGATGACATAGACTGATATTGTAAGCCTCGTATGTATTTTGGGTGAATAGTATCGCGTGTACGTGCATAGATACCAGTCGCGCAAAAGATTGAAATATTTATCCTAAAAGATTGAATGGAGGTAGAATGGCAAAGGTTCTGAGGAAAGAGACGTATATTAAGTTTGGCATTAAGGAGGTCGTATCAAATAGATGACCAGAGATGTACAGTTCTTTTGTCTACGTCCGTATCCATCAACCCTAATGTTGCAAAGGCAGCAGTTTTCGGGCGTTGCGGGCCAAAATGCCCATCCCTGACAATCCCGAAGACGACTTGAGGATCATGTCATGTGTCGAAATGCTGCCTCGCTGAACAGGTAGGTACAGGTCAGGACTGTATGACTTTGAGCAATTTTCGAAACGGTGGCTGTCTATGACAGCAACTGAAGGAGAACCTAACAAAAACAAGGAAGAATTGAGCGTAACCATAAAGCAACAACAATATCAATAATCACCTCCGCCTCCTCTTTCGCATCCTCCTCTTCAAGGTCGGAAAAGGCTGGTAGAATAACAGGTTCTCCCTTCTCGAAGTAAGCCGATGTGCGGTCAAAGATCTTTGCGATCCCTTTGATGGATGTAATAAAGAGCTTCGTGGCTGTTAAAGACGTGTTGAGTGCACCATTTGCGACATGAAGGAGGATCGGTGCTGAAGCGACCATGGCTGGTACTGTTTGGAAAACCAAAGATAGTAAGCGCTTCACCCCACGGCAGCTGTCCTGATGAACGAGCGGAACTTCCTCCTCTCTATTGCTTTTCAAGCCCGAGTGCCAAGTTCTCGATTGGATCTGGCAGTAAGGTAGCATGCGAGGGCTCTTTGGCCGAAGAACGGTAGGTTTCGTTTTCGATACCATCCATTGCGGCTGGGGAGAATATCGAATAGAGGTCAGCGACTGTTGATAAGCCAAAGGCTGAGGAGGAAGTTCTGCAAAAGGAAGAGATGCCTGTTTCTCTATCACAGGAAATAAAGATGGGACTGGGAGTGAACCCTCTTCATGTAATTCTGAGAATACTTCGCTGGAAGGCCACTCAGTTGAGGCATTTAGGCTGGCGTCGATATTGTCATAAACGGTAGGCAGGCGAGGAAGTGGAAGATATGACTTTGGGAAGATGGGCGCGGATGGCTTCTGTACAGGAATTTCGGTTATAGTGGTCGCGGCGGTGATGGGAAATGGTAGGCTCAAGCAGCGTCCATGTTGTCTCTGGATTTTCGGTGAATATGGAGAAGGATCTTCCATGTTGATTGAAGTGTCGGTCATGTCTGAGCAACGAGGCTTAGCACCTAGTACAGTACGGACAAAAGAGCACTAACCCAGCATATCAACGTCTTCGGCATCGATACACATAGGCTCACCTAGCGGAAGTGTAGCTAAAATATTGAGGGTTATCATAAGCTAACTGATCGCTTTAAAAAACACGCAGCTACCTTGAGATGCATCTACAGATAGATATGGAACAACATATCGGGTAGAATGGACGCCCAAAACGAGAGGAGCTAGGGAGGTGGGATGTGAGATAGAAGTGGAGTCTGAAAAGGAACCAAGGTCATGAGAGGGCATAACACTCAAGGGCCTAAAACGTCGCGAGGAGGGAATGACGGGGGCGGCAGTGCGCGTCAAAATGTGTTTGAGGTGCTTCAAGTTACGAATGCGAACCATGAGGATTGCGATAACGATGTGGTAGAAGAGTCATCCTCAATCCACTGCCTTTATAAACGAGCGATAGCTTGTTCGTATAGTGCTGGCAGCTGTAAGTCGTTTCCATGTCAGTCGACCAGGATACTGCTTCTTAGTTGACAGTCGCAGACTACGCTGGTGCAACAATAACGATCTGCAAGAATGAAGAGAACAATAAGACCGGCAGGCTTTTATATGACTTGAGAAATTTCATTCCACAGGCTCAAGTCACAGGAGCAGGTACCCTCTGGTGAAAGTGTTTGCGATGAAGAGGCGACCAGCCCTCCAAGCAAACCCAGTGATGTAAGTATACTAGACCATCAAAGTAAGGTGACAGACACAAAAGAGAGTTGCACACAGAGATATTGAAGTGACAGTTGCGCTGCCAAGTGACGCGTCGCCAAGCTCTTTGCATAAATGATTACGAATCACGTGGACCATAGCGCGGTTCTCCTCCTTTACCACCGCGCATCATACAACTGGGCTGCATACCCACATTCCCTCCGTCGCCTTATTTTTTCCATCTCATACTTTAGCATGGGATTCGACTTCGACTCTTTAGAAGCTCCAATCCTTAGAATCTTGTCCGCCCCGAACATCGACTTGTCAACTATCACCGCAAAGAATGTTCGCCGTCAATTGATGAAGGAAGACTCGTCTCTGACGCAACAATTCCTGCGCGACAACAGGCAGGATATTGATGCGGTTATTGCGAGGGTATATGAGACTGTTAACTCTCAAGGCGACGGAAGTACCAGCGATGTGGAGGAAAATACCGAGGCGCCGGAGAAATCGGAGTCGCGGAAACGGAAGCAGGAACATGTTCATGAGGAAACTGGTGGAGAAGAAGTAGATGGAGGGGTAGCGGTGGCTCCGTCCAAGAAGGCTAAGAAGGCCTCTAAAAGCGAGCTCAGCGACGCAGAATTAGCGCGTCAGCTTTCTGATGAGCTAAACGGTCGAGCTCGTCGAACGTCTGCAAAACCAACTAAAACGCGCGGAAACGCGAATGGTGCTTCAAAGAGAGGCAGTAAATCAAAGAAGAGTGCGGAGACTGTGGACTCTGATGAAGACAGTAATGACAACGACGATGGGAAGGTGAGAAAGAAGAAGAAAACTTCTGGGGGTGGCGGTGGCGCCAAAGGTGGATTTGCAAAGGAGTTTATCTTAAGGTGAGCATATCATGGAACCTTCCTACTTAAATCTAACTTCTCCTTTAGTGAACCGCTGGCGGCTGTCCTCAAAATCGATAAACTCTCAAGACCACAGGTGGTAAAACAGCTTTGGGTTCATATCAAGGATAATGGTCTACAAAACCCAGATAACAAGCGTGAAATCGTATGTGACCCCGGCCTCCGCGCCGTTTTCGGTGTCGATAAGATCGACATGTTCAAAATGAACAAAGTTCTTGGACAGTAAGAGATTGATTTTCAATTCGTTGACTTGTGAATTAATGTGAACGTTTCAGGCACCTCCATGAAGACTCATAATACCGTCAAGTAGCTCGAGGAATGTTCTTTCTACTACCTCTGACCGATGACACTCTGTCAGGTTGTAAACATCGTTCATTGATTATGTATTCCCTAAATTAAACCTCTCGAGGTTGGCTACTACAAAGGGTGGTATTCTATTTGTGAACTCTACGTCGAATTAGCTTTGTTTGTACTGTAGAATAGGTATGTATGACTTCGTACGGCATGGTATATGCTGAGTGAGGACGTATAAAAGGCGTCCTCTTTTGGGAATAAATGAATGTCACTTGAACGCCCATTGAAGTGATAGGCTGTATGCCCTTCAAGTCACCCGTGCTGCGCGACGCTTCTTTCCACATGAACGCTTGACCTCATGTCGATTGCGAGCATCCGAGCGAGAGAATTCTTCTCCGCACATGCGGCACTTTCTCGAAGGATCAACTTCAGGTCCTGACTCCGACCTGTGAGACGACGCTGTTGCGAGATGACGGGCCAGGTCATTTGATCGTGTAAACGTCGCTTTGCACCACGAATGAGGGCAGTAGATAGTAGAATCAGGATTTTGATAGTCGGGACTCGGACCCACGTATAGGACGTCACTGTCAGGCCTTGGCAATACTTCTCCAGACTGAAAAGGGACCCACGGAGCTGCAGGAGCTTGAGGATAGCCTACTGACCCTGCATGTGAACCTACGTAGTACGCGGTCGGAATTCTGGGCACCGGCGGAAGTATAACAGGAGGCTGCCGGGTGTGCGAAGGTTGATGCATGTTTTGGGGGCCTGGTGTGGCGGAACGCCTGGGGCCCTTTTCAGGTGGAAAGTATTTACTCTCCGAGTCGCTGCGCAATCCTGAATTTGGGTTCCACTGATGCTATAGGTCAAAAAATGTATAAGTTGATGTAGAAATATGATACAAAACAATCGCTGGCATACCATCTGCCGCTCGGGCATGACGCTGACACTTCGAGGTATCGTTTGTGCATGAATTCGGTTTTCCACGTGCCAGTTGTTGTTGTCTTGAGAATACCCGGACGAAGGATAATCTGTACGCGTCTGTGGCAACAGAGGAGGTCGAGATCTAAGCAAGTAAAGTTTATTGAGTAAAACTTGGCGCAAAAGTTGACGATTGAATACCTAGGTTCCTGAGCTTGTGAGGGCATAGGAGCGAGCGCAGAAGCTATGCTACTGGACTGGTAGTAGCCCTGGGATAGTGGATGATATCCTGCCAAATATTTCTCAGTCATGGCTACGTTGATTTCGATATTGACGAATACGAACTGAAATTATCGTAGCTTGCCATAGAATGCAGCTAAGAGTGACCGGGTGTTGAGAGGCTACAGTGGGAGTGGCTCGACGAGGCGCATGTAGGGGAAAAAACGCATCCTTTTAACCTCGAATCCTCATCCGAGCTCGGGCTGTGTTTCTTTTCTTGATGACTGGACGCTTCAAAATCGTACCAATCGCGTAAATCTATCTGTTGGACAATCTTAAAAGGTCAATCATGGTTTCATGTGTTAACCAGAATAAGAAAGTTTACCGTTCAAAGCTCCGCAGAGACTCGAGCGCTACCCGCTCACGACTCGATATGCAAGATTATCAGCAAGACGCTGATCCTTATCGATGGAGGCGTAGCATTATCCATCTATCCAAGCTACGATCAATGGGAACGTTCACGATAATCTGAGTCGATAGGCGGGGCTAGTGCTGGTTAAAGAGTAATCAGAAATAGAGATGAATCAGTAATGCACAGAACACGACTTTGTAGCATGTTATGGAGGCACGAACCGCGCGCGGAAGCTAGTACGTCAATGGAACAAGGGCGTCGAGGATTTGACATAGGCCGAGGGTTGTTCTGGACCTAACCCACAGGCGCTTATATCAAGCTGTGTACAGGTAGAGTGTATGCGCCACTTCGTATGACAAGCATACCCAGGGTACTGTAGCTGGAAATTGATGACAAGGTGTTCAAGTTTTCAGCTTCTCCAGGTGCAGCGAGATATCTGGCCTAAGATGAATGGTTGTTGACTGTCCAGGGAACAAATAAGGTGGGTATACGCGTGAAAGCCACGAGGTGACAGGCAGGATAAGAAGCCTTGATCATTCTTTTTAAGATCATTGCCGAACGTTGTAAGCTGCAGGGTTGGTAAACGCATTCCATGGGTTGAGGGTATAGTCATAGTCTGACTCGGCAGATAATATCGCGGAAAAGCATGTAGATGCCAATGGATAGACCGGCTCGGGACTTGTGAACAGCATTTCACGAATACTTAGTGAAAACCTGGGTGGCTAGATCGCGATGTCCGCTTCCAAGCAAGTGTGGTTGTAACCTACACAGCATTAAGCTAATAGCTGGGAAATTTGTCCCATGCCACTAATTAAGATCCTGGGCGCAAATGGTCGACATCATAAAGCGTGAGGCAAATGACTTTTAATTACCATAGTATGGCTTCAATGAAGGAAAGGAGCTAGATTCGAAGAGCCTCAAAAGACATAGACAACTTACTGAGAATGACTGCGATTAGGAAGGGTCAGCAAAAGTGAGAGGGACTGCAATTTCTTTACCACAGTTGTCAATATGGTGGTGTGTGGTTAGGTGGAGTCACTGCATCCATCCCACAATACAATTGATGTCATTGAACTTAAACTGATCGCGATGGCAACTTGAAAACGTCTACATTGGACAGAGGCGGGGTCACACCTGAGTAGGCGTAGACAATGTTGGAACAAAGAACTGACAAATAGCCTCTCGATTTGGACAAGGCGGTCTGACGTACGCCGCACACTCTCCGCCTGAATCAGGCGGCGGGACAATGTTGGAACGGATTGACAATAAGAAACTTTGCTATTCATGTCAAGCCTTCTTCTCGGTGAGGATGCCTGATACTCTTCTCATGATCCATGAGAATGAAGCCTTGTATGTGCACACCAGAAGAACAAGAGAGAGAGAACAAAAGGGGACGACGGAGTACCGCATAGCAACTCAATCAGACGTGTATTCAACTCACTGCAACTCTAACGTTTTTCTCCGGGCAGAATATATATGAGGTACTTAGCCCACCTTTCTCTCAATTCAACCAGATGCACGTATTTTCAGAGGATATCCTTCGTCGTATAATCAAGGCTACCCTGAGTCCGGACTCCTCACATGAGGGTATATCTTACGCAACGACTACATCCCTCGCCGCCACATCCCTTGGCCTGTACCACGAGGTTATGCCTCTCCTCCTCCACACGATCACACTTCCATCCCACAAACAGCTCCTCGCTTTCAACAGATGCATAGCATACCTGCAGCTCCATCACGACACTGGATCTCGACTAGCCCTTCCAAACCATAGTACTCTTGTTCGCAGGTTTTTCGTAACCTCCGAAGACGCCAACTTTCCAGACAGGTCGAGCGGCGATTGGGTGGAATACAAGAAGTTGGATGTTGTGCTGAAAAATGCCGAGTGCCTGGGATTTAGCAACTTCAGTCTTCATTTGCTTGATTCGGCACTGGAACGTCATGACTTCGACGTTGATCCCAGCATGGAATCCTGGAGATGTCGTCGTGCAGTGCTCTTTGGAAACTGGTGGAGATGGAATTCGTTGAAGCAATCACTGGGCGGGGCCATGTACCTGGCACAATTGACACATCTTACGATGTGTCTCGAAGATAATGCCGGAAGCAGTTTAATGGGAATGCCTTCCTGGCTGAAGGCCGTGCCCTTCGAGATGATGCCTAGGTTGACGCATTTCGCATGTCCACTGGTTCAAGAAACTGAAGAAGACGCGATGGACATCGATACACCCACGACAACGATGCGAGTGCTCGTAGCCCCAAGATCAGCCATGATCCAACGCTGGATGTTGGACCCCGGTTGTCATGAAGACCACAGGCCACATATATCGACGAAAGCTATCGTACTAACGTCGTTATACGGAGGGGCAGAAACCAGGCAGCTGACAGTTGTTGATGAGGTGGACATTTGGTAGAGAGAGGACTAGCTTGAAAGCAAGGAAGACTCGTGTTGGCGTGGCGTCGAAGCATGGACTAGAGAGTTATGTTATGTCAAAGAATTAATATAATGTAGTACAATATCAAAATATAAGTACAGGAACAAGTGGAAGTCATCAAATAGAGCATGAACTCACTAAAACGTAGGCCTAATTCAGGCTCTGTGACTTCATCCACTCCTTGTCGTTAGCATTGAAATCGACACCCTTCCCTTTCCACCATGCCCGAGCTTCCGCTCCGCCTCCGATAGCGTCCTCCAAAGCTTCTTCAACGTCACACATGCGATACTGGATCGGCAGGCCAGATTTATCCCACCACTCCAATACGTCTGGTCGATTGTGTCGGGTGGCACCTATCAGAGCATCGTGGTCGAATTTTACTTGAAGCCCACTCCGCAGCCACCACTCGAGTACTTCAACTTTCCCATGGCAGCTTGCATGTTGCATTGCATGCTGATCATATTTCGGTTCCAGTCGTGAGGCAGCCCACCACTCTAGGACTTGAACGTGGCCAGCAGTGCTTGCCGTGTCCATAACACGGCCGATTTTAAGTGGGAGACCGGTAAGTTTGTGTTGCCGTAACCACCAATCGAGGACTGTAATTCGGTTTTTTGCACTAGCGTTCTCCAGGGCCGCTTCAGTGTATTCCATCGGTCGTCCCCAGTTTAACCACCAATCAAGAGAAACAACCTGGCCATTTCTTGATGCTCCATCGATAGCCTCTGCCACCGATCCTGGGGAAGGAGGAGGTATTAGATGGGGATGTTGCTCGAATCCATGTTTCCACCACGCAAGGACGTCCGTGCGTCCATGCCGCGAGGCCTTTATCGGTATTAGGTCATTCTTGAAAATTGAAAGAAATGTCTGGTGGTGAGCAGAAAGAAAGTATTCGAGAACATTGACGTAGCCAAAGCGGATCGCAAGGATTGCACCGACTTTCGTAGGGGGGTGTATGGATGGGTTTGCAGCACGGATGAGTGGTACATGGCCGGGCAACATTGAAAAGTCTGTAGAGGATGCACGAGACCATTCGAGTGGCTGTGGAAGGCTCGTGGGTACTCCAACAGCTCTCGCTAGCTCCCAATCTCCAACAAAGTCCAAAATATCCGCCAAGATCTCGATCGGAAGACCGGGAAGACGACCCGCCTGATGGAACTTCGTGTTTGTAATAAAAGACGAGTTTTTCTGCCCTGCTGTAGGTACCGAGGGGAAATGGTAGGTATGGACGTCGTGGTGCGCGAGCCTCGAGGCGAGATCAGCGTCAGAGCCGATAGTAGGCAAATTGCGGGCTTTGAGGAAAAGGACGAGCTCATTGTGGGATAATTTTTGATAAGCCTGGGTAACCTGAGCGAGCGGGGTTGTTTCCTCCTATAAAATCATGAATATCATACGCACAATGGCGTTAGGATGCAGCCTACCATGATGATCACGAAGTTGTAGTCTTGAGTTTCAATTTGGTATTCTTTCCCACAAGTCATGTATTTGATCACATCATTGAATAACACATGGATGCCTTTTACGATAACCTACATGATCTGCGCGTGTTCGATGCCTTACTCCTCTCGTTAGCATCCAGTGCTCGAACAATTCATTCTACTAACCGATGTGTCGCATAAATCGCCCGAAATTGACCTGAATGGCTTCATCTTCTTCGAGACCAAAGTCTCTGACCAGTTCTTTCGTCATATCGACTTGCTTTTCGCTAAGCAATGTCCTCTTGTAAAAAAAATCCACTTACGTTCATAGGAAAACAGAGATCGCAGGTCAGCTGGATATAGCTTGCTCCGACTTCCGTCGAGTTTGAGCACGGGCGTCAAAGGTTCGTCAAGGTCCATTGTGTTGACTCCCATGGCCAGCGCTGAGTTCCTCGCTCTTGCCTCTCTAAATTGAAATCAAAATTCAGATTTCACTGAGTTTTCTGGTGGCGATTAAATGACTGACGAGTTGAACAGAGAGATTTTTATATCCGAAATCTGTTTCCTATTCTCCTCCGCTTGCTGTTCCAGCGGGACAGGAAAGAAGTCCCGAATCTGGCGGTCTACCTGCTCCTTTGTTTGTCGAATTATTTCGTTCCTTATCTGCGCCGAAATGTTTTCGCTTTGTGAAGGTCTCAATTAGCGTTTGGTCCTGGGAGTCAAAGCAAAACGATATCCATGCCTCAAGCGATTCGTAACATTTTCCCTGAAATCGTGATCGATCCTTTTCTTTGCTGCACCTATAGAGAGATCTTGAGCTTTTCGATGGGTGCGTAGACGGGACTTCAGTTCTTCCAGCTCAGCTGTTCTGTCCTACACTTATTGAGACGGTCATATGGACTCTACATACTCGCTGCGCTTACATTATTCGAGTCGATCGCCACATTGAAGGTGTTTGTCTGTTCGCTGAATGTCTTTAGGCTTGCGTCGCTTCGATTCATGGTTCAGCATCATACAGGAGCGATGAGACTCAATTTTGAGACTTACATCGCGGTCAGAGTGTTCTGTATCGAAGTTGTCGATTTAAAGGCATCTTTATAGTCTGACTGTCCTAAGGTGCCTTGGCAATCGATTGCTGGCTTATTAGAGTTCGCTCTGGCAGTCATAGTTAGCGGTGAAAGTGAACTCGCAGGAGTTGTGAGCACAAGACACTGCCAGGCGGCCTCGAGGTTTCCTCGTGGCATTATTCTTCACTGGTCAGCTATGGAGAAGCTCGATACAAGCGCCGACTGGCGTTGTACTAAATCCATTTATATATATGACCGTGTGTGCAATCTAGCACATATACACTAAGTTGCGAATAAAATGCTTACAGACTAGATTTCTTAGCGTTTTTCCACTCCAAAACTAGATCCTTGCCCGTGCCAGTGGTGAAATAATCCCTCAAGTTCTGCAGTGCACGGACCTCCATCTTGCGCTGTGAATCCTGAGTTTCGGTACCCATATGCGGCAGCAACGTGATGTTGGGGAACTGGAGAAGTCGAGGGTTGACCTCAGGTTCGTTAGGGAAGACATCAAGGCCCACTGATGCAAGCTGCAGAGAAACGGATCGAGTCAGGAATTCCTTGCTACGACCTTGAGAAGCAAACTCACATGGCCATCCTCTAACGCCCTGATCATTGCCTCCTCGTCGATGACCTTTCCACGCGCAGTATTGATGATGATCGAACCTGGCTTCAAGGTCCTGATCATTTTCTCCCCTACTAGCCCAACTGTTTCTGGGCGCAACGGGACATGTACGCTCAGAACATCCGCCTGTGCCAACATCTCGTCGACATTTTCGAAATACTCGCACCATTCCGGGGCATCCTGAACCTTATTCCTGTTGTGGTAGATAATGCGCATAGGGAAAGCATGGGCAAGTTCTGCGAAGCGCAGACCAATACCGCCAAGGCCCAAGATGGCGAGGGTGCGATCTGTTAGATCATGCGTCTTGGTAGAGATGCCGGCTGGCTTCCATTCTAATGCGCGCAAAGACCTTTCGGCAATTGCGTATTGACGCAAGGTCGAGATGAGGAGATATAGAGCGGTCGTGGCGGTGGCGTCATCGACAGCTCCAGGTGTGTTGGAAAGGTAAATTCCTGATGAAGATGATTATCGAGTACCTTCGCAACGGGCACGCGACTCACCTCGTGCGATGCAAGCATGAACGTCGACGGGGTCATACCCAGCACCATTGTGTGCGATCCACTTGACATTTGGGGAGAGCCCATTGATGATCTCCTTGTCAAAGACGCCGATTATTTCTGCTGATCCGTTCTCTCTGTAGATCCCTTCGACATCGAAGTACTTTCCTCCGGGCTGGAATGCAGCCAAGAATTCGGTTCGGTTCTTTGAATCGAGGTACTACAGTTCACAGCGGTAAATAAATGATTGACTAGAAAATGCAGCTTGAAACTTACAACTACTTCACTGATATCTCCGAGCAGTCGCTGAACATCATCATGTGCCCAAACCATACGACCTAGAGAGGACCGATCAGCCTATTCGTTGGTAAAGACATATCAAGCCTGTGTCTTACCACAGATGAGAACTTTCGGTGCCATTTCTATCAGAGCTAGTATGAGAGTCAGTAAGGAGGCATAAATCGGTCTGATAACGGCGCACCAAGTCAAGTATGAGAGCGGATTTATACAGTGCAGGGGCCTAAGGGCACTAACGATAATCGATGGGAAGGTGAAAGGGGTAGAAGAAATGGATACTGGCGGATATTTTGATTTATACTGTATATCTTCGAATTCCAAGCTCACGGCTAGAAAATGACCGGTCCGTCGTTCCGATCCCCACAAGCGGAAAATCATTGGCCCCTGCCAATACTTGAGCTCTCCTTGCTAAGCTTATAGTAGTGCAGCCTTCCAATACGACTCATCGACATGGGTTTGAAAAATATCGAGTGAACTTTTGGGAATATTTCAAGTTCATCTGACTAGTCACCAGACTCACATGGTCTGGTGATCATACACAACTTTGGTCTAGTTCACAAAAGAACGATCCAGGCTTCCATAATGCACATCGCTATTATTAAAGGCCTGAAGAACTCCCTACGAGTTTCGTATTGCGCTTCCGACCTTTGCATTCTTGCAGAGCGTTCGCAGCCTGAGTCGAGTTCGACAATCCCAGCTCGTTGAACATTTTGAGGTACCTATAACTTTGGTGAGCAAATGTAGGTTACGGTTAGTTAACGCAAAGGAGAAACCGAAGACATATTTCTTCCTTGAACTCAGAGAACAACCTCCTGTTATATTTTCTCTGCATACCAACCAAATCAGCTTCAAGTTCAATAATGAAATAAATATTGACCTCGTTCTTTCTTGCAACCTCCTCATACCGATGGCTTTGATGAATGATAAAATGGTCCGCGAGAACATAATACGAGATTCCAGAAATGTACATCTCGAAAAGGCATGCAGCTTTGTTACCCCCGTATCCTATGAACCTCTCATCGCACCTGTCTGCACATGAGGAACACAGAAAAAAATGTCTATGAGATCGCCATACCACGGAGGGCCTTCCCTATTCAAAATCACGTACGGCTCATACGCGGGAGCATACTGCGTAACCTTGTATACATCTCCCGGCGGCGCGGCGTAGAATCGTTTGTAGTCGGTGCTATTGTGCCCAGGTACCCACGCGGCATGAAACATCCCTATTCGTTTCGACTTGACAAGACCAAGGAGAGCCTGTAGTAGTACTTAGGTTCTAAGACAATGAGTGTCCATGCCATGCAAGGGCAGCCCACCCGCTTATCCTTTGGAAACACAGTAGGATCGAGGCCGTCCGCGTACTTGGTATACTCAAAAGCCGGAACCACCAACGCCGCGTTCTTCGCTCGCAGTTTATCCATGATAAACGGAGAGTTCCTTATGGCAGAGCGAAAGTCGGTACACAGGTAGAAATCGACGTCCAGCATCATGATATAGTCAGTCCGGGCGAAGAATCGCGCAATGTTCCGCCAGGTGTTGAATTGGCGGTCGAAAGCGTCGATGACGAGGTGCACGTCTACGTAGGTGGCCATATTACGAGAAGCGGCATGCAGTGACTTGAGCGATCGAACAACACCACGTATCTCGCCAGTGATATTCGCGACATGAATGGTGACTGATATAGGTCCTATACAAATGCGGCTGAGAAAAGAAAAGAAAAAGGCTGATGTAATAAATGCACCTTTATACCTCTCGATTAACTGGCTAAATGCCCCAAAGCGACTGCTAGTGACAAGTGTCGTAATCGTAATATCGTCCTCTTCGAACGGGCCAGACGCTCGGTAGAAGTAGGGTATAATTTTGCTCGGCTTCATAGAAGTCGCGAACGCTTTCGAGAGCACCAATTCCTCGTCGATGAACACAGGTTCTGTGTGGCCCAGTCCATGTTCCAGTGCAAGAATCGACGACTCCCACATCGTTTGGCCGCCTGTGTACCGCAGAAACCGAGGATCTAGCTTATATGCCTTAGACTCTTCGCGTTTGATAAGTTCCTTGTCCATGGTCGGTGCCGGGGTGTATGCTGCCCATAGAGAACGAGGAGACAAGATATGATTGAACAAGAGGGATAAACCAGCACGCAGAGGCGACACAATCAGAGAATTAGTCGTGTAAGAGACAGCGACGATGACATAGAACACGAGACAGAATTTGAAGATCTGCGAGAGACGAGGAATGGTGTGCATGGTGGTAGTTGGAGAACAAGAGTTAGGCTACGCGAGCACGTGTCACAATCTTCAAGTCGCGTTAGAACGCGTCCGTCGAACAACTCGCGTCAAACGCAGGGTATACAGTATGGAATTGGGTCCGTATGTCAGGACTTGTGCTATGCTCATATACTGACATATATAGAGCATAAATTAATAAGCTACACCAGAACCACCTCACCTGGCCCCAGGCCACCAACAGTCATTATCCTCCTTGACTCCTGCGGCCTTGGAATCATACACCGAGACGCTTTAAGCGTTACGCGTCATGCGTCTACGTTAGATCTAGAATTCCCGTCGTTATCAATTAGAGTTCAAATGAAGACCGAAAGTTAAAACACCACACACAATCAAATCAACAAATTAATGATATCCACAAACTCATATTAGAGCTTGGCCTTGACACCAGCAACGCCCGGATCAACACCCTTCAGCTCCTCCTTCGCCCGCTCCCTCAGCTCGCGTCGGAGGATCTTACCCGCCGCACTAAAAAAGCAGGGAAACAAATCGAAATGACACATCAGCATCCGCCGACGTACGAAGCAAAGCGCGCACGCACCTCTTCGGCACGACATCGATAAGCACCACGCCCCCGCGGAGGAACTTGTGCCGCGCGACGCGTGCCTGCGTCCACGTCTGCACGGCGCTCTCGAACGCGCGTTTGTCGGCGGCGGATTGCAGGCGCTCGGGGTGCGCGGGGACGACGTATGCTCTGTGGGTGTCGAGTGGCACGTGTTAGTGTTGTGCGCATGCGCGGGTGGCGAGGGCGAGGGCGGCTTACCGCGGTAGCTCCGTCGCTTGGCTTTCGCTGTATACGCCGATGACGGCGACGTCTGCGACGTCTGGGTGTCCAAGAAGGAGGCCCTCGAGTTCGGCGGGGGGAACTGTGGGCCAGGGGTGGTGTTAGTTTATCAAGCAACTTGGTGCTTCGTGGTGCATGCACTTGCCTTGGAAGCCCTGCAAGTACAACATCAACAAGCTGCTCCAAGGAAGAGAAATACACCAGTATAGATAATAAACGCGCCTTGTACTTGATCAACTCCTTCCTTCGATCAACGATATAGAAATACCCCTCTGGATCCCGAACACCAATGTCACCAGTCTTGAACCATCCATCAGGCGTGATCGAATCCGTCGTTGCAGCCTTATTGTTAAGGTATCCCTACCATACACCAAGTTAGCACCCGTCATGCACTCAAGCACACGATGCGATGCAACGCAACGCGACGCGGTACAAAAGTTCTAACGCACCTTCATAACCGTCGGGCCCCTGATCCACAACTCTCCCGGCTCTCCCTGCTTCGCATCCACGTCCCCGTTGCCCTCCCCATCGACGACCAGCCGCGCCTCGAGGTTGGGCAGCAGAATCCCGATACTGCCCACTTTGCGGATGGCGTCGGGGAAGGGGAGGAGATGCGTCGTGGGCGAGGTCTCCGTGAGGCCATAACCTACCACCAAACCGCATCATCAGCCTGAACAACTACAGGACACGGACGCAGAGAGGGAAAACGCACCCTGGAGAATCGCAAAGTCCCCCTTGCCGCCCTTCCGCGCGACCATGCGCTTCGTGACCTGCTTGACGAGGTCTGCGCCGAGCGGGGCTGCGCCCGAGTACAGCGATTCAAGGGTAGCCATGCTATACTTGTCCACCGCTGTTAGACCGCGTCATATCAGCTCCACCATATCTATATACATATCAAAGAAACGATCGTGACGCACCAGGATGCCGGGTAAGCGCGACGAGGACAGGGGGCACGATGAGCGCGGTGGTGATGCTGTATTGTTCGATGTGGGCACAGAATTTTTCGGGGTCGAAGCGCTGCATTATGACGACTGAGATGCCGCAGATGAAGGGGAAGTGCACGAGTTTGACTGCGCCTGGAGGGGTGTCATTGTATTAGTTTTGGGATACACATCAGGATGAGAGCGTGGAGTGGTTGTACGTACCGTAGATGTGATAAAAAGGGAGCATGCCGAGGATGCAGTCCTTTCCTGCAGTGAGTACCGGGAAGCCGGGTTTGACAGCCTCCAAGACTGAATTGACGTTGACGTGCGTAGTCTATGCATAGTTCGTTTCAGAATTCATATTGAATGTTGGTGCTAAATTTGATGACCAACCTCGACGCCTTTTGGCTTCCCCGTAGTACCTGCAGGACATTAGACGATGCGAACGAGAGAATAAAACGCGAGAACATACCAGAGCTATAACAGAGATACGCGGTCTCCTTTGCCCGTTCACCATCAAAGCTCTCCTCGCGATCTAACTTTCCACCTCCGTTAATGAGGTCACGGAGGGACTTGAGCCCCTTTGCAGCAGCTATTCTGAGCCTAGGGGGACCACCTGCCCATTCGAGACCAGTTTCGAGGACTACGACGCGGTTGCGTGCCTCGGATTGGGGAACGCCGAGGAGGTCGAACATTGCGAAAACGGTGGACAAGCCCTCCTCGGATGAGAAGAGAAGGTTTGCACCGCTGTCAGAGTATTGGAAAGCGAGCTCCTTGGGAGTGTAGGCGCTATTTGCGAGGGTGCAACGTATACCAGCAGCGACTATATGATGTATGAGATTTTTTGAGAAGCAGGAATTAGTGATTGACGCGCACCAGACCCAAAAAGAGCTACTGGCCAACTGAGAGAGTTGGGAGAGTAGATGAGAGCGACATGGCCGCGTTGTGCGCGTATATCTGAGCGATGCCTGAGAGCATAAGCTACCTGAAGAGCAAAGTCTCTTGTTTGCCTGCGAGTGAGGGTGGTGCCTGTTTCAGCATCGATGTAGGCAGGGAGTGAGCCAGAGTAACCGCCGACAGTGGTAGGGTCGTTGGGGTTTAGGTAAAAGAGATGAGAGAAGGTGGAAGCATAGTCAACAGGGACTGGGGCCAAGGGAGAAGTATAGATGACTGGAGACATGGAAGGAGAGAGATGTGGGGAATATGCCGCTGGGGTATAGAAATGTAATATTGCGGAGACCGGTTAGTCGGGCCGACAGATACCCGGGAGAGTATACGCTGCTCAAGTATGGCTCTGAATCTTTTAGCCTGTAACGGAATACCGCAGATCCGTAGCAAAGCATCGTCCATGGGGCATGCCAGTACGACGAGCACGGAGTGTGGCGCGCGGCTGAATGAGTGAGTGTTGAGAGCAAGATGAGAGTACACGTGACCTATTGCAAGTTTGTTTTGTGCAGTGATATGGCATCCCTCCTCGAACGCATTTCAGCTGGCCCTGTCCGCAACAAGTCCACCACACGACCAGCACCATACACCCGTCCAAAGCGAGGAGACATAGACGCTGCCTGGACACACGACTTGTACGAACAAGGATCTCTTTCTGCGCGCCTCGATGTCAAACCAGCAGCGCCTCGTCTCAATCTGCCCAACATCACCCAAAAAGCCCTTCGTGAAGCAACAGGCCTCTCCATAAAAGGCGCATCCACATCACACTCTGCAAATGTCATCGAAGTATCCAACCTCCTCCCCGGCACAACACCCTCAGACGTAGCTGCCATATTTGCCTCTTGTGGTGAAATAACACAATCCCGTCTCGTAACCCCCTCAGACCCCGCTTCTCCCTCCATCCGCCTCACATACAAATCACCAGCACACGCCGCTGCCGCTGTCACAAAGTACAACAACCAACCCGCAGACGGCAAAATCCTCAGCGTCCGCATCGTAGGCGCCTCCAGCTCAAATACCGGCCTCAGCGTCAGACTCGGCGGCCCAGATGGCCTCGGTCTCGTCAGACAGGAGCGTAGCGTCGATGTACTCATATCCACAGACGACTCTGGCTCGTGAGTCTCCTTCGTCCACTTCAAGTCCCTAACCAATCCTTACCCATTGTATTTTCAGCAAAATGCGCTCAGACTCCCTCACCGACGATCCCAGAGCCCAGGTCCTCGTCGCGCCCCCGGGTGCAAATCCAGCAGAATACACACAGACCACGACGGCCAATCCACGTCACGGCGCCTCAAGACGCGGAGGTCCTCGTGGTGGGAGAGGCCGTAGAGGCAAGCGGGGAGGGCTCGAACACCGCATGGACACGGATTGATTGCGATTCCTTCGGTTTTCCAGCTCCCTTTTTCATCATCTCACTTTCTCACCCTCTCTTGTATACACTTATATCCTCTACGACGTCCCCACTCTCTACCCTATTGACTAATCCATGCGCATCCACGCGTCGTACTATTTTCTTGTTCAGAGCTCCCTCGATACCGTCCGTATCTGTATTCACACCAATCCCCACAATCGACTATGAGCTTTGACCCACCCACTCACCCTTTGCATATCCCATCCTGGAGGCTCGAACGCCTGAATCGGAAAACCCGTTCAAATGGAAATGGAAATGGAAATTGCTGCACGTACTTTCGGCGACCACTTAAAAGCCTACTTGACCGTCACGGTCTTCCTCTCCGAATCCGTTTCATTACTTATTCCCTCTCGGCGCTTAGCTCAGCGCACACGCACCTCGCAACAAAATAATAATCCCTATGATGAAGACCCTTGGCACTCACCTATTGCTTACTCCAGAGCGTTGAACTTTGCCGTTTTCAAAAACTTTCAACCGAGTCACTTGAAT
>JABAJV010008571.1:0-71728 GCA_018854895.1 Tricholoma furcatifolium
GTGAAGAGGCTGTAATACCAATATTCGTCCAGACACCAGAGAGCGACGCAAAAGATTTGGAAGACAAAGAATGGCGCTGTTGCATGTTCACCAAAAAGCTCTGTGAAGGAGGGGATAGGGATGTTGAACTCGTTACCGCCATACAGGGACAAGATGGGTGGAATCTCCTTCTCAGCAAGGCCTTTGGGCGTCAAAAAGGTTTCAAGCTTCGGGCGACCATATGAGGGATAAGGTAAACGAGCAAAGGTGAGAGGTGAGACGGATTTGATGGTATATGTGTCGCGCTGATAGTTGAAAGTATAAGTCTTGAGATCCGCCACATCCTTCTTAACAAGGGGGACAATGTCTCCTTGGCCACGGTGAACGTGAGGAACAATATGAATGCAATTCGCCTCCTGCGGGGAACGCGCCTGTGACAAGTAGCATGCGTTATTTCAGGCAGGCATGGACCTGCTGTCCACGTACCTTTCTGGTAGTAATCCAAGCCCTTTCAGCGGAGCTCCACCGAGTTATCAAGAAACTCAACGCATGTCCAGCCCCTAGGGACATACACGCGAGATACACGCGAGGAAAGTCCATTCTTCGCTGACGAGCCATTGGTCGTACTTGACGTAGTAGGCATACGCAAGAAGTAGGTAGAGCGAGAAGAAGGGGACAGTGTAGAGATGATAGTACCACGGAATAGAAACGTGCAAGCTGGCTTTTGCTATTTCATTCGAAACGACAGCCACTGATAGTACCCTGGAAGAAATTGAAATCAACAACATAGGTCAACAGCAACTGACGAATGAAAAGACTGACATTATAGCAATTAAGTTATAAGCGGCCCAGGGCCAATTGAATGAGAATGCGAGAACGCTGCTCGCTGTCTACCGTAACTTGGACGTGCTCGCTGGCGGCATTGGCGATGATGACAGACAGTAATCTGAAGACCCAGGTTCACGTGGCAGCTATTGCCGAGATGCCGACAGATTTTGGATCAAAGCACGTGCATTGCTTGATTTGGCAACTCGCGGCAAACACCGAAAGATGTACACGACTTGAAAATAAGGTTCAAGCCACACTCAGCAGCGACCACGAAATTATCGCGCATCAGCCTCAAGACTTTCGACGATGGCGAGTTCATGTCCCTACACCGCCTATTCAATGCCGTTGTGCTGACATCTGTAATTCTCTCAGCCCAAACAAATCCGCGATATCAAGGAGTTCATCAAAATTACGCAGAGGAAGGATGCTTCCCGTATGTCTTCTTAGTCTTGACCATGAGGGTGAGAGCTGACAGTCTGGCTTTTTCAACAGAGGCGCGTATAAAGAAGATTGCGTCTAAGACTGGTGGAAAGACACAGACCAAGTTCAAGGTCCGGTGCTCGCGGTACCTCTACACACTATCAGTCGACGACCCAGAAAAGGCTGATAAACTCCAACAATCCCTTCCTCCTGGTGCGTCTATACTTTCGTCAGCTTCTTTCGGTTCTTTCTAATCTTCTCTGGGCACGCAGGTCTTGCTGTTGTTGAGGTTGACAAGGTTGCCAAGAAGAAGTAATCATCGGATTTCATTGCGACGTTACTCTTATTGCAGTCAGTCTATGCTCTGAGGAGATGCTGAGGGTCATTATGCACACGTATGGTGGTCAGTAAAATTATGCATGCAGTTCCGCATCTTCCATGCCATATATATCCATGAAAAAGGCAACGCAGAAAGGCTTCCTCGCCGTTGTGAGAGTATGTAGGCATGGCTAGAGCGTGCTTTGGAAAGGCCTGCCGTGGAACGAGGTCTCGAAGTCGGGAAAGCTTGAGCTTGTACCGATAAATGTAAAATATTGTATCTCTGAAATGAGGAAACCCCTTTATATTCATGCAATCACGACTCCATTGCGAGTTGGAGTCAGGATGCTGAGGCCGAGGGTCCAGTGTTCATCATGTAACAGTACATCCATGTAGTGAGTAACAAGACATGTTATGCAAAAGGTACGATAGTTCACAGAGCTACCGCCTTCAATGCAGCTTTGACTCCTGGCTGCTCCGAGATGTTATGGAACCAAGCCTTTCAACACTGAGTTAGCATTCCTTTATAGCCAATAGCGACCTCATTCTTACTTTGAGGTTGGGCCAAGCATCAAGGTTCGGAATTCCAGCTCTAGCGTGAAGGCGAATCCTAATAACCCACGGCCATGAATGCCTCCTCACGAAACAACAGATAAATGTCATACCATGGAAAAACATTCATATCAGCTATTGTGTAACGTCCACGTCCCGCGCCCACAAACCAGTCGCGGTTGGACAATCCAATATCAAGAACCCCATACAATCTCTTAGTCTCATCTCGGTATCCTGAGAGCATTTCATCCATTCAAGCCTTGATTTGAAGAGGAAGACGACATCAACTTACTATCTTTTCCAAAGGGAACATCCTCTGGGGAGTAGTGCAGGAAGTAATGAGCTAATAACAATGGTAAGCATTTTCATCATGTTGCTTCAAGAAGGCTAACCTTGGCCTTGCATTGGGCCAACGCCGCCATGCTAAAGCAGAAGACGATCAATGGTCGTAGACTCAATGCATCGGGTTGGAGCTCACAGCAAAAAAGATCCACTGAAGCATAGAGCTGTACTCCTTTGGATTCTTATCCGCTTCAAACGAGAAATTCTTCTTCTTATCGAAGTTGTTCTCGAGATACATTAGAATGGCCGCGCTTTCAAACACAGGGAAGTTGTCTGCACTATGATCTACGAGTACCGGAATGCGTCCATTGGGATTCAACGCGATAAACTTGGGCGTCTGGTGATGATCGTTCAGAGGTTCGATGGCATGAGAGCCGGACATTCCTGCTCACCTTGTGTGCTCCTATAGAAAGATCGATCTTTTCTGTTCTATAAACGGTAAGGATATGGGAGTCAAGATGCACTGTACGCAGCTTACTCGTATTGTAGAGTGGGATCCTTGGCGCGAAGCTCCTCAAGATAGATCAATACTTTGAGACCGTTAGGTGTGAGGTGGTTGGTATATAGGGTCAACTTCTTTTGCTTGGGAGTCGCCGAAGACATCTTTGCATGAGGTAGTATGAGGGTTATTACTGGTATATATACAAGCTCGGGGACTGGCCGAACACGTCCAACAGAACCAGAGTAAGCCTAGTTTTGCAGAGATGGGCTTATAAATGCAGAGATGGCAAGCTGTGAATTTGGAAAGTAGCGCAGAGTGGAAGGAGGAATCATTATTGTATTGATCACGAGTTTCCAACCTTGCATCAATTGACCTGACAAGCTCTTGACCACCAATTGGCGCCTATGCTGCGCAACTTGCCCCGAGTTCATCCTCTCCCACACAATCATCCAGTAACGCTCAGCTGGAACAGAATCATCCACAGGCGTTGTCTGCACACTGAAAAATCAATTGCAGACCCTGCTCCTCCCGGCAGTCACGCCTCTACGTCCATCTCCTTATCCCGTTCGCATAATACTCCAAATCATCCCCGGTCCTTCGCTACTGGCGATGGCTCAGAGCCTGGCCCAAGCTCATCTCGTTCAAATTCCACGTTCCCCCATGAACAGCCTCTGACAGGAATATCACCAATAACTAGCGTTCCTTCAACTGAATTTGTCAAAAATACGCCTCCGACATACTCTAATCCGCCATTTCACACCCATTCCTTTTTCCTCGCTTTGGAAAAGACATTTCCGGAACCAACGGCACGAAGCCTCATGCGTGCAACGCGTGCACTGCTAGTCGATCGCATAGGCAAGGTGCGACGAGAAGGGCTTACAACAAAGGATCTTGACAACGTATGCATAGTTGATGATTTCTGACCTTCTTCTTCTTATCTACATCCAGCAAGCATATCTTTTTCGAGCTGCCCTTTCCGAATTACGAGCTGAAATCACGATGATGACCAAGAACGACTCTGCTGCGATACGAACCGCAACGACAGCCATGCGTCGCGAAGTCGACAAGCTAGACATAAAAATGAAGGAGGACGTCGACACTTTAAAGCACGAGTGCGTATCCGCATACTTTTTGTCTTGTGATAGATCGTAATGAAGTTTCATCTACGTGCAGGATCCAGATGGACGTGAACAGTAGAAAGAACGAAACAAAAGCGGACCATAAACAACGAGATATCTCGGTAGAGGTTAATGACGTTGTTCTATTTCTTCATTTGACATGCCTGACGTGTGGCTTTCTCTGCAGGAACTATTGAACAAGGTTATTGTTAGCGTCAGTGATCTCAGGACAGATGTCGAGGAGATAAAATGGGAGAATATGCGGCGCGCTGTCCGTAAGTAGGCTTCTATCAATACCTTTCCTGTTCTGACCTTCATCATCTACCAAGTCACCTTGTCCGCGTTTGTTCTCTTCATCATAATAATGATGGAGGTACGACCGAAGGCGAAATCACCCAGCGCGCCTCAACCTGTGCAGAATCTACCGCATCCACCGGAAAGAAGCAATGACCTCGAACTGACCTCATAATTCTACCAATAGACACCACCCATAGACCTTACAAGCATAACGCATAATAGTTTACAACTGTAGCATCACTTGTGGATACCCAAATCCCATCTAGTACTTGTACAGAATTAATCACCTGGTTATACAGAACGAGTATGCCGTAATAAATGGAACTATTTGACCTGCAGCTTTTCAAGTTTCGTTGATAGCTCCTCGGTTACTGAGGATGTGTTGTTGGATATGGGCTCTTTCTTCTCGCCTGCTTTATCATTGTCCGCTTCATCTTCATCCCAGTTATCTGGCACCTCATCTTTCTTCGTCTCCTGCTTCTTTTCTCGCCGTTTCGCGTTCTTCTTCGCGGCTTTGCTCATTGGCTTTCCATCAGACGCTGGAGCTTGTGGGGGAGGTGCCCATCCAATTATATGTCCCTTTGGAAGAGCATTTGCATCCATCTGTGCTTGGCGTGTCCCTCTAAATCTACGAACATCCTCCTGCGGAGTAAAGCCTGGGCGAATTTTGATCTGCTTGCGAACGCTGAGTATCAAGTCAGCACACGATAGCTCGTGAGAGGATCGGAGATCTCACGTTCCGTCTGGTCGTCTAGACTCGGGAATTACGCGCTCTAGGGTATGAGGGTCGACTGCGATCCCGGCAGCAGTCTGCTCTGGATTGAGGGGTGGTTTCGACATGGCGGCGATGGATTAAAGCTCGTCGACCCCGTGTGAAGTCCGATCAGTGATCACAGGTCCAAAAAAAGTTGATCAAAGACTTTGACCACCTCATGCGTTATGCAGTTCTGGTAACTGGCCCTGCGGGCGCTGGAAAATCAACATTCAGCACCTCGTTTTTGACTCATCTTCAAGCCTCTAAAAGAACGGGTCATTTGGTTAACCTTGATCCTGCTGCCGACACAAACAGTTTCGAGTATGCACCAGCAATCGATATCCGAGATCTAATAAGCTTGGAGGATGTTATGAATGAGCTTGGTTATGGACCTAACGGTGGCCTTGTTTACTGCTTCGAGTAAGTGAGTGAGTCGATGTGACGAGTCAGACAGCTACAAGGGCAACTGAACGTACCATGCAGATACCTATTGGAGAACATGGATTGGCTTGAGGAAGAATTGGGAGGTTATGACGATGATTATCTTATTATCGATTGTCCAGGTAAGAGGTCAAGGACATCGGCGTGGTTTCTGATTGTTTATAAATGAGTAAGGCCAAATTGAACTGTACACTCACCACCCATTTCTCCCGACACTTGTGCAGAACCTTCAGAGACTAGGCATACGAACGGCTGCAGTTTATCTGATTGAATCACAGTTTATGGAAGACAGATACAAGTTTTTCAGGTGTGTTTTAATATTCATTGTTCGTTCTGCATGTTCTTGCTGA
Source organism: Tricholoma furcatifolium (assembly GCA_018854895.1). NCBI lineage: Eukaryota > Fungi > Basidiomycota > Agaricomycetes > Agaricales > Tricholomataceae > Tricholoma > Tricholoma furcatifolium. The sequence continues at coordinate 5,842 of JABAJV010008571.1, forward strand.
ACTCTCGAATAGCGGTGTGCTCTCTGCTATGTCGGCGATGGTGAACCTTGAAATCCCATGGATTAACATTATGTCGAAAATGGATCTTGTGACATCGAACCCTGAAGATCCTTCTGGTGGTGCAAGGAATGGCATACGGGGGCGTAAGAACATCGCCAGGTATGTATTATGTCTTCATAGCATGAAATAAATTCATCTTCATCTGCTCCGTCAGATATCTTGACCCAGATCCCCTGTTACTTGCGACAAGTCACGGTTCCCAAGCTAATCCGTCAAATCCTCGATTCCATGCCCTGAATCAAGCCATTGTGCAACTTGTACGTCGAAGCAGAGACTATTAGAACATTATTCTGATTGGTCCCGTAGATAGAGGACCACCCACTTGTTTCATTCTTGCCCCTTGATCTCACCAACTCCGATTCATTGGAGACAGTGGTTAGCCATATAGATTACACGATGCAATATGGGGAAGACGAAGAACCTAAAGAGGTGCGATTTAGAAACTATGCGAAATATTTCAGGTCATTAATTTTTCATCGACAGCCTCACGACCTCGACGAAGGTGACTTTCCAGATGAAATGGAGTAATTAATCTCTGCCTTGGCTGCACGTTATTTGTACGAAACCTGATAGTTGTAATAAGAGTATTGAGTGCCTTTTGCTACTTGCTGCCAAGGCCTTCATGTCTTGTTATGCCCTTCAATAGTGAAGAGGTCTGGTGTGGGCACCAATACATCATTGGCATGATGTCGCTATCTCCTTTGGAACGTGTTCACCTGTTGAACCATCAAAAAGCGTCTCGCTTGAACTCAAAACTCCTCCCCAAACCTCACGTCTCCTTACGACCCCTTATTATGTCCTATTATCCTCCTGACGGCTCTGCATACCCCGTACATCAGCAACCCGTTGTTTACACCTCTTCCAATGCTGGATACAATGCGGGATATGCACCTGGTGCCTACCTAGGCCAACCAGAAGCACCCCCCGTCGTTATTGTCCCATCCCAAGGCAGTCATCACAGCCATCGCAGTCGCAGTCGCAGCCACCATGGCCACCACCATCACCACTCCTCATCTCATGCACCTACTGTAATGGCAGCTCCTGCCCCAGTTGTAATGGTATGCCGTGTGACTTATCGTATCGTCTCAACATTCATTTGTATCTCAGCAGCAGCCGGTTTATCCTGGAGGCTACACAGGGTATGGACAGCCCTATTATGAGCTCTCGTTTGGAGAGCGCATGCGCCGCTTCTTCGGGCTCGCACCTCGTGGGCCCTTCAAGTACAGAACCAATTATGGGACATGGGGTTTTATGGGATATTCCAAAAGACAGCGATATTCTGATGCACGTACTGGTGCAGAGGTGGACAGGAAAGGACGTCCTATATACAGAGTATGATCAAGATGGCTTTTGAAGCGTTTGGAAGCAACACACCTTGATCCATTATCCAATAACATGGCCAGACACGACTAGATGTATATGACTTGTACCTTTAAAAATGTACAAAATTGCAATTCAAGGTTTTAATAATCATTAGAAGAATACGACTGTACAAGCTATTATATACAGAATCCTACAATGAATTATCTGAGGGGAATATAATCAAGTGAAGCGCGAAAAAGCAATAATGTCCAATAGCAAGCAAAGATAATCGCCAAAATCAAGACTTCAGTCCACTAATTGGCTTTCTTTTTTCATAGCAAGCATTGTTTCACGAGCAGCCATCCAGAAATCGATGTGCTGAAGAATAGTCTTGACGAGAGTCATGATATCTTCACGAGCCCGAAGTTGAGCAGGATCATCACGAGTGCCTTCCCAGAGAACTGACAAGTTGACCTCAACCTGTAAAGATGGGCGCGATATTAGTTGGAACGAGCTTTTGCACGTAAATATTCCCACCATACCTTTTGTGCGAGGGGATCAAGAGAGGCATCCAGAGCATCGCCAACTGCTTTCGCTGCCATGGTCAGACGTTCCATTAGCACGTCTGCGCCATCATCGAATATCTCATCCTTGCAATTACTGATATATTCATGAAAGACAGCCTGACCGGGAAAATAAGACATTCAATACGATTATCATGTTAAGGGTGGCCAGGCATACCTTTTGTCGAGCTACACTTCCTCTTCCTCTCTCTTCCATGGCACGGTCATATCCATCTACGAGCTGCGTCTGAACATGGGGAGCCATGCATCTGGAAACTTCCTTCTGCTCGTTGTTCATCGTCTCCCGTACGACCTCCATTGTTTTCTTCAGAGCAACCCGGGCCTCTTCAAGACATTGCTCGCCTTGCATCTTGGTGCGGTCTTTAAGGCCGGGAGCTGCAGAGTCTTCCACATCCTTCAGGAGTTTGCTGATCGACGCCGTAGAAGCAGCCTCAAAGGGACCGAATAGATCTGACTCAAAAACTTTGCTCCAAGAGTGAGCAATATTACGGGTGAAAGGTGTCACCAGTTCCACATTCAGATCTCTGCGCCAGGATCCATGGCGGCGAAGTGCTTTTGAAATGGTTCAAAATTCATTTTGGTTCCAAAGGTCGACACACTCACTCGCACGGTAAGTACCCCAGTGCATCGATGCTGCAAACTCGTCACTGGTTGCAACGGCGGCTGCAGCGGCCTAAGGAAAGGTGAACGTGATTTCTAGAGAAAGAAGATAAAAATTTCCTACATTCGCTGCACCAGTCTTACACTTCTCCTCGAGACCATCTTTGAACAGTTCTTGAAGGTCGGTGATACATTTGTCGACCAATTTTGAGAAGTCCTACAACCAATAACTGTTAACTCGCGCACCAATGTCTTGTTTAAAATGATCTGACCAGGGCCAGCCGAGGAGCGATACCAATTAGACGACCGTACTCGTCGACCTTGGGAGCAGGCTTTGGTTTGACCATGGAATAGAGCGGGTGATCAAGATGGTCAATTAAGCCTCCGAACATAGCAGCGTAAGGATCATCATCATCAGAGTCCGAGTCCGAGTCCGAGTCCTCTCTATTGCCATCCAATAACCCAGAAGATTCCCATTTTTGTCGCAAATCCTCACGATCAGCCACGGTAACCTCTCCGATGCCTTGAACATAGGACTTTACTGATGTCGCGAACGCTTTTAGTTGAGACAAGAAATTCCTTGCAGCGCGTTCTCGAGAAGATACCGTTAATTGATGGCACCATCGCTGAAGATCTGGGATGCCTGTGTCTTGGGCATTGGCAAAGCAAGTCGGTTCCCCATCACCTTTCACTTGTCCTAAAAGTCAAATAATAAATTTCGCAGTCCAACGTGCTCACTCAATAGGAATAAACCTTTTAAGCGAACATAGTCGCGACTGGAACAAGTGAAGACTGGCAGGTCGATGGCTTCATAGTCTGGAAAATCAAATTTGAGCTATACAGAGATAAGTCGACAAGCACATCAACAGACCACGAATATTTTGAGTGGGATCGAAATTATCTGGATCACGTTCTTCAGCGGCGGCATCTGAATCATTAAGTTGGTTGACATAAACCAATATAAGAGTCAAAGCAACAAACCATCAAGGTCCTTCAGTCCTACTCGGAAGTCCTCTTTGAGTACGTCGCGAGAAAACTTGGTTGCAACGTTTAGTAAATGATTGTATATTTGAAAGGAGAAAAAAGAACCTCAGATCGTTTTAAAGAGCAGAATGCATTCTTTTCCCTCTGAGTCTTGGCGATGTTCTTCTTCAAGTTGGCCAAAGCGTCACTGGCATCTTTTTTCAACTTACGAGCTTCTGATAGACGCTCGCGAGCAGACTTGATGCTTTCTTTGGTGTCCTTGATTTTAACCTCGAGAGAGTCTTCCGTTACTTCTTCGTCGTCCTGCTCTTCGTCCTGATCAGTGTCTTCGTCTGATTCCGCGTCGGAGTCCTTGGATTCGTCATCAGAGCTCTTTTCGTCCTCAGTGTCCCTATCACTGGCATCACTGTCGCTATCAACATCGATGTAGGAATCTACGTCAGACTCTTCAGATTGTTCACTATCGGAGTCGCTTCCACGGTGGCGCTTGCGTGTTCCCTTCTTGCCACTGCGGACGTTCTTTCGTTTCCTCGAAGTCGATGTTGCAGCTTTACCGGCACTTCCGCTCTTCGCGGTGAGGCGAGGAGTAAAGGACTTGCCATCCTTCAAAGCCTGAAGATGTTCTTCGTATTCATCCTTCACTTTTCGCAATGTCTTGAGCTCGGATTCAATCGCTAAGAAGTCACGATTAGAAAATATACAACATCCTTCTATGGATTCTAACCTTTGGCAGTCTTGGCTGCAGAAGATTTAGTTTGCTTAAATGTATCTGATTCATCGTCGTAAGTTTCTAGGCGGGCTTCGATCTCCTCCAATGTAGTATCATCCTCAAGATGTAGGGCACGAATGACCTCCGAGCAAGAGACGTCGTCACATTTGCTGGCTGTAAAAGACAGTCAGGCAATACGGAGATGAAGGTCATGAGCTTATACCAATGAAAGTGATTGCGTGATCGTCATAACTACGAAGGAAAGATTAGCGGTTTTAAACAGAACACGACTAGTCACTCACTTGCCATCTGCAGGACACAGATGTAATGGTCAATATAATTACTACACATAGACGATCTTACCCACTGCATGATAAATTAGACTCTATTGACAAGACAAACACTGTGTGACGCACTTAGCAGCTGCATTTTGAAGGCATCACCCAATAGGTCTTGGCAAGCCATTTGATTAGCACTGATCTCGACAACAAGTCTGGCAATTACCTCTGGCCGTCTTATCATCGACAGCCCTAGTGATAGGAGCTAGAATCCAGATACAGTCGGCTTTCTTCATATAATCTTTGGCAATATTGTTTCTCGCGGCATTGGCGTCGGCGACACCTAAAAGTAATAACGAAAATGAGAGCTGATCGGAGAGAAAGAGATTGGAGGGATGTTACCAGGAAGGTCAACTAATATGGCGCCAGTAGACAACGCAGCAGATTTGCATCGTACGTTTACCTGGCGAATAAGTGGCCACAGGGCAGGTGCTTCGGCATCGTCTTTCTTATCTTTAGATTTGGAGGTTCCGCTTGCCTCTCTCACTTTGTCCATGAGGGACTTTTTATCCTTAGCCTTCTTGTCTTTCTTGTCTTTCTTCTTGTCGCCACGCTTCTGATCCTTCGAGTCAATATACTTGGCTATTTCTTTAGCAAAGGTTTTGGAGTCTGGAGCAATGATATTTTTCGTGGTTCCTAGGATTTTAGCAATGCCTAAAACCTAATCAGCAACTGCATGCAACAATTTTTTTGTGGGCGAACTTGGATCACGGCTGATGATTTGGTCCGCGGTCATACGTATCAGTTGCTCTTGGGAGATCGTAGGGTACACAGCATGAACCTATGGTCAGACCAGTCAGAATGATGATTATATCAGGTTTCTGCAATTGAAGCGCGCCTTCTGCCAAGCTACTCCGGCGTCACTTTTGATATCATTGCTTCGTTTAAGATTCCCATCCTCGTCTACAAGATCTGTCAGTAGAATGGCCAGCTCTTCTCTCCATTCTGCCTCAGTCAGAAAGGAAACATCGGCATCGATGGTAGACTTTCTGTGGTAAGCGAGTTCTGTGACTACAGCCGTGCACGCTAAAAGGGGCATTATTTATGGCGTCGGATATCGCAGAAGCAACAGAACCGACCACGCATTCCACTAGTGGGAACGATATTGTCTGAAGCAATCGGATTAGAATGGAAAAAGTGAGCCGCAGTCTGCATACCGTCTAAAATAGCGTTCAGAATGGAAGATTTCCCAGCACCCGTTGCTAATTGTCAAGGTCAACACGGATAAGGGCAGATTCCAAGACGATTGCGAACCTCCGCACACAGCGATGAGGGTGGAAGGAGATCCCTGATTTGTTAGACTTATATGAAGTGAGCTCTCCTTTTCCTTCTTTTATTTGAGCGGGAAAAGCACCTTTCTAGCTCCCTCATCCACACATCTTGACGAAGTCTACTTCCTAGTTGCAGGTCTTTCAAGCTGGACCTGATAGACTTCACCATACCAATGCCTTCTTTAAGCGCGTTTTCCGGGGTATAGGCAATGTCTTTCGATGAGTCATACACGGTGAAAAAAGTGCACTTGGGCTGTAGAGCAGAAACTGTCGCGTCCTCCATCACGACGTCTTCTGATTTTGCAACGGCACGACGTTGAGACGAGCTTGTCGCGTTGATTTTATCGTATGCAGAGATTGGGGTTCCTCTTTGAAGAAACTAAAGAACGGGATATGAGACACGTCGCTCCCGCATTATTGATACACGCACCGCGCGAGCCCCTTCTGTCTGCTCTTCCTTTACCGCAGTGCTCTTAGCAGTGATAGAGTCAGACTCTTGATTTTGAGAGTCTGAACGCTTTAGAGGCGCTATTACAGTTTCTCGGGGCTCGGGCTTGACCGAAATAGCCTGTAGAGCGACGAACCTGCCAGTGAGTGTGTCCAATATGACATCGGATACGGAAACATACAGAAATATTAGAACCCATCGTGAGGTTTTCTTTGTAGCTCATAGCTACGCGAAACCGATTTATTTTGCGTTGGTTGATGAGGGGTGGCTGAATAGGGACGTGTTGAGGCAAGGGCGAATTAATTCACTTTGAGAGACGCCAAATAGCCACAAAGCGGGAGACTATCAATGATCGGTGTGACTCGACGCGTCTTAGACATCTTAGACCCTGGCCCAAAGCGTGAAAATTAATCCTCGACCCAATGTGTATTTCAGGCCAATGAATTCTGCCAGTGAAGGAATAATGATATTGTTCTCTTGGTTCTGTGCATAAGACACAAAGAAGCCACTGTACCCTTTTTAAAAGATAATAAAACTTTGTGACAAGACGCGTTTCACGTGATCCAGTAACGGGTGGCCATCACTTTGGGCACTACTCAGGCACTAGAGTCTATTTTTAGAGCGGCCATCACTTTGGCTTTCGCTTTGACTACATGCACATTGCAAGCTCTCAACATTTTTGCAGCTAAAGCTAACATCACAAGATACTTAAAGAAGGCCAGTACAAATCCGAGTTACCTCTACAGCCCCCCCCATTAAATAGTCTACAATCGCTGAGGCAACCAATGGTTCCTCAACGTCTTCGCAACGTGAATCTCTGCTGGCGTGAATGGCAGCTGACGATATCGACATGTCATTGGCGAAAGGGGGGTATGGGAATCCTCTTCGGTGTATCCAAGTCCAAGAAGTAACGCTTTCCCTTCCGTGAACCTGCTCGTAAGATCAACTAACCCAGCCTCGTTATCGATGCATATATCGCCTTCCAAGGCACCCAGCTCCAAATCCTTGGAATTTCTAGAAGGAAAAATCTCGCCTATACGTGACCCTTCCGCATCGTCGTTGACAAGAATGTCCCAAGTTTCGTCCCCTTCGAAGGAACTCATGGAATCGCATGCAACCTCATTTCGGTTTTCGCTTCCGTCACCAGCATAATATTGATCCTCGAATCCAGAACCAGAGGAAGCTTCAAGTTCATACCGTTGATAAAATGAAAGGTTATTAGAGAATAATAGACCGTCACTGTCATAAATAGTTTCGCGTGGGATCGACAAGTTTTCCGCATTGCAATTCAAGTTATCAGAGGGCCAAGAATAGAATTCACGATCAGAGCATTCGTAGTCTTGTTGAAGGTCAACCAAAGGGGAACTCTTTGCAGCACTAATATCGTAGGGTTGTTGAAGGTCGACCAAAGGGGAAAACTCTGCAGCACTTATAGCGTAGACTTGTTGAAGGCCGACCAACGGGTAGCTCTCTACAGCACTAGGGGCGTAGTTTGCACTGATACAGAATCCTTGTGTCGCGTTATTGCCAAGAGCATCCCTGACAGAAGGGAGAGTTGGAACAGAATTGCGTCCCTTCAGTTCGAGATTCAAATTGTAGTCTGAATGTGCGACAATCCGTCCTCCTCCCTCGGGTTTGTCAGGGATACCCATCGGGGGAGGGAGTGGCTTGGGAAGCTTCGAAACAAAGTACCTCGAAGTAGCCTCAGATACATGTGGCAGTCCCCGAGGAAATATGGCACACTGAGACGCAGAATCAGAAGGACCAATGGATGTGGACGAACTTTCATCAGCCACTTCAGGTTGTGGAATGACTTTGACGGGCTGTTGCAAATCAGCGTAGGAGGCCACAACGTTAGTTTCGTCACCGGAAAGATTGGGCGGCGACAATTTCAGGCCATTGTTCGACACAGAAGGAGCCTTGTTGGAGAAAGGCGTTTGTGACGGAAGATTGAATCCATCTAGCTCGATATCCCAAACTACCGATTCGGCCTGTGGCTTGTTATTTGTATGCGGGTGTTCACAAATATCATGAGGCGTAATAGAGCAAGAGTTTTTTGATCCATCGGGCGTAACGACTTCATCTGCCACTTCTCTGGCTTTGTCCAATGAATTGTTCATGATGTGTGATGACGATGTGTCGCGATGAGAGGAGTTATGAAAGGAGGATGAGGGCTGGCTTCTTGCTTGATTCTTCTTTTTCTTCTTCTTCTTCAAATTCGTCTGCTGTGGCTTTGGTATCTTGCTAACCTTGTTAAGAAATTCATTTTCTGTGAATATTCGATATGAGTTGACCACTTGAATCATTATTAATCCAACAATCATGGAGCGGGTAAACAGCTAGTCCTACCTTTCTTAGCTTTAGATCCTTTGGTATCGCGTTCCACGGGCCGGCACTTTAATGATGCCCTACCCCGAGAGAACACTCCCGCACTCAGAGTCGGTTTGACCTGGAATATATTAGTTTACATGCAAAGATAGAGTGAAATGAAATACCGTTAGTCGTCTGGCACCGACATTGGTCGCGGTAAAGCCGTGCATCAAAGCAAAATTCTCAAGGCCTTTCGGCTTAGCACTTTCCTTCGCCAGCGTTTTCTTCGTGTCTATCTGAACGGAAGCTTTATCCTGAGAACTGGAACCGTGGCTTGAAAGAGCTTCCATGACAGCGCGCTTAGCCCGTTTCCGTTCTCGACGTTCATTTAGGCCTATGAAAGGCAGCATCAAGCTGTTCAAAACCAGATACTAAAAAGTGGATAACACGAGAACTCACGATCATAGTACTCTTTGTCTGAACTAGGCCTATCTTTTTTTCGTTCTCGTGTTCGACGTGTTCGCTGATCTCTAGGAACCTTGGCGGTAATAACCTCGCAAGACGACCGTTTTCGCTTCACCCTGCGTTGTTCCGTATTCACGACGCGTTTAGCAGGTGTTACGTCCTTGGATAGTGGCGAATATGCTTTTTGTTTCTTTATTGAGTGTTTCTGGCTATCTTGAGGGTGCCTCACTGCGCGTGGCTTCAATACTGGTGTTTCGAAGCCGCAATCGACTACAAGGTTGGGATGAGGAGACTCCATCGCTTTCCCTGATTCAGTCTCGAACATTTCAGCCTCCTTCTCGCGCGTCCAAGATAATTCCATGGCTCTGCCTTCTGCAGCGTACATTTCGGCATGGGCGGATTGTTCTCGTAGGTAGCGGGATATATGATACGATTTATCTATCTTGGGGATGGAAGCGATATGGAGAGCGAGGGTCTCCGAAACAGATGGAGGCGCAGTGATCATGGGGGGTCTATGTAGTTTGATTGGCTTTTGAATCCACTTCTGGGAGACTATTTTGTGACATATATGAGTATGGGGCTGAGCAAGGATTGGGTTTCGGTGATAAACATAACGATCATCGCGTGCTAGGTCACATGTAGTATTTACAGCCCACTGGCAAACTACACTTGAGCTTAAGTCTTTGCTATTGTCCATCCATCCATCCATCCATCCAACAAATATTACAGATAATCAACGAATCATGTCCAGATCCTCCACAAAACCCTAAGCTGTGTACACGAAAAACATGTTCCTGTGCGCCGTTTGAGTCAATAAATCGACAATTAAAGTGTACTTCAGCGGACTTACTCCTTGTCGGTCATGTCTGCAAAGGCATGCCTCTCCCTTTCTCGTTGGACATCAGCATCCGACCATCCTCTGCGTTCTTTTTCCTCAGTGAGTAACGCGACCTTCTTGGCATTCATCCGGAGGTTTATCCATCGAAGCAAAACGCAAACTCCAAGTTGAACGGTGAGAAGGACCATGATGGCAACCTTCCCCGGAATGTAGCCTGGTGCATCCTTAGCTTGGAAGATCTCTGTTCCAACAACGTTTCCGACGCCAAATGACACGAGGGTCATCGCATTAACGGTGCTCTTCTTGGTATGTCCAGCAATGTTACTTGCGTTCCAGGCATATACTGTAGAAAGGGAGCTGCCAAAGGTACCGATGAGATAGGTAGCTACAAGGATCATTAGCAACCATTTTCGAATTTTCACTGACAGGGCTACCAAAGAGTAAAGCTCCTTTTTTGCCAGAACCATTGAGGCCGATGAGCATGGCTAGTGCGAGATGAGCTAGTGAACTAGTACGGCCTGACGCTAAACACCGCACTCACCAGCACCAACGATAGTTGGCACCAAGGCAAAGATGATAGGAATCATACGCTCATTCTATTGGCAGAGTCAGCTCAGAGACGAAAAGATTACATGAAAACTTTGGTCACACCTTTTTGCCAGAGTAATACCCGCACAGCAACACTGTTATCGCAGCTACCACACCAGAAGGCGTCGACAAAATGAGGGTTTGTTTGGACCTGAAAACCAGTGTGACAAAAATATTCGACATCGTGAAGAGTGTTGTTCCTCATACGTGTAACCAAAACCCTTGATAATGAGATTGCTGACTATTCACAAGGGGTCAGTGCAGGCATGCGATTGAAATCGAAAGGCTTTGCGTACAGTTACTCAGCCCACCATTCGGAATACTTGCTGTGAAGCCAGTTAATGCCCGTTGAGGGTCCCGGATCAAGTCACGTACAGAGCATAGTTGTTAACATTATGAGCCAGGTCCTGATATCGGTGACTGCTTCAATAATCTGCGACTTCTTCAGTGTCTTGTTCACAGTTCCCCCTTGGTCGTCTCGCACGCGCTCCAGGGCCGCAATTTTCTCCTCCTTTGTTAAAAAACGCGCATGGACGGGCGAATCGGGAAGGAAAAGAAGAACACAGATGCCAACGATGATCGCAAGCGCACCAAGCAAGATGTATATGATCTTGTAAGGAGCTAGACTTTTGCTCTCGCTGAACGAAATTCCCTGAAAATCTTATCTCAGATGTGATCTGGAAACGAAGATGCAACTTACATATGCCGCAAATCCACCGAACACTTGAGTGAGACCGTTCTGTGGTAGGCTAAGCGAGAACCATGCGGCGCAATATGCGTTGATCCTACCATCACATAAAACCAGGAAATGCGTTGGGCCTGCTCGTTTTTCTTGTAGAACATGGATATGATCAGAATAAGTAAAGGGGAGACACAACTCTCCAGCATCCCTACAGAATGAATCAGGTCGTAACTTGTCATCACGGGTAAAATGAGTTATAACAGACCAAGCAGCACTCTAAGGGCGAAGAAAGCGCCGAAGGATGTTGCAACGGCATGCAGCATCAGAACGATTCCCCATAGGACGATGTTCACGCCTGACGTGAAATTGGAATTGTGACAGTCGGACATTAATAGGAGATTCACCAAGGTATTTTGCAACTGGTAGCTTCTGCGAAATATACACGGTCGGAAACTCCCATATTAGAAAACCTAGTAGACAGAGATTTGTAAGTTGACTCCTTCGTTCTATGCAACAGGCAGCGTAGCTTACCGACATAGAAGGCGAGTGAGACGAGATTATAGTGCTGAAAACACAGAAATGAAGCTCAAAAGACGTTGCATGTGATGAAATGACTCGGATGGGCACCTGTCCGGTAATAGGTAGTCCCATGATACTTTTCGAAATACATATTAGAATGCGGCAGAGGAAGATCTGACATAAATCCGAACCTTGCATAATTAAGAGAAGTCTTGTCGCTAGAACCAAGTCAATTTCTGCTTTACTTCCCGTGAGGTTTGCTCTTACAGAAATTGAGTGAAGTACACAGCTGCACACAGTGGCGGGATCAACAGGTCCTGCCAAGATACGTTAATTCGAGTCTCACAGTGTGACAAGGCAATGCCGTGGACGAACCAGTTTGCGGCGTAGTTTGCGATTATATTCCTCGCTGAATTGGGCAACACGCTCGACACCAATGAGTTCGAGAGCTTCATCCGCCTTTCTTAGATCGATAGAAGTTTGCACATCCTTCTCGTCGGCAGTCGTATCTTTCACATGAACTGTATCCAGCTTTTCAACATCGGTAGCAGACATCCTGAGAAGTTTGCCGGGAAGTGGAAAGGGTCAGAGATAGCTGTTTCTGGGCACACTGCGCATTTAAAACGCATGGCTTATCAACTCATTGAGATTACCAGGGACCCTAAAATTGTTATTCAGGAGAACGTAGCGGTGTGAGATTTCGTGGTGCACATAGGCCGCTTCGGCTGACTGGCGTCGCTTTGAGGTCCGGGAAGTGGCGGTCCGGTCCCTCGTGGACAGAAAAACAGTCAGATGACGATCGTCTTTTGGCCATGGATGCCGACTCTTTGTTATGCTTGGATTAAAGATTATACAAGAGACTCCACTAATATGGGGATATCAAAGGTTTTACAATTTTTGAATAATAAGGGACGAGGCAGCACCGCCCTATGAACCATGATCAGGAGTCATTAGAGATGGGAGAGTAATTCTAGCACGTACCCCATTGCAGATGCCGGCAGCGCCGTATTCCCCTGACTTCAAAGCATGCACAAGGGAAACAATGATTCGAGATCCGGAGTTACCAATGGCATGTCCAAGAGCAACAGCACCGCTGTCACGACCATTAGACAGATCCTGTTGAAGCTAGTCACATTTAACTCACCCATTGGGGTTGACCTTTGCCGGATCGATGCCCAAAACTTTCTCGGCAATACGAACGACCACTGAGAAGGCCTCGTTGATCTCAAAGATGGAGATGTCGTTGACGGTCAGGCCAGCCTTCTTGAGGGCTTGAGGAATAGCGACTGTTGGTGCTTCAGGAAAGTCAATGGGCTCAACACCAGCATCAGCCCATGCTAAACATAAGTGTCACGTTAGAGCGTCAAATTCAACGGTGTCATTCGTAATAACGCACAGATGACTTTAGCAAGAGGCGTTAAGCCAAGCTCCTTGGCCTTCTCAGCAGACATAAGGATCAGAGCCGAGGCACCATCACTGAGAGGCGAGGAGTTGGCAGCAGTAATGGATCCACCCTGTTTGAATGCCGATCGGAGACTAGGAACCTTTTCAAAGATGATCCTCTTGTACTCCTCGTCCTCCTTGACGACAGTGTCACCCTTTTTGCCTTTGACGGTGACTGGAACGACTTCAGCGTCGAAAGCGCCGGCTTTCCATGCCCTGTCGGCACGCTTATAAGATTCGACAGCGTGCGCATCCTGGGACTCGCGAGTGATTTGATGTTTATCGGCCGCGGCCTCACCACAATTACCCATGGCGAAGTTGTTGTAGACATCCCAGAGACCATCATTCTCGAGAGAATCGATGGCAGTGAATTTACCGAAGGCAGGATTCTGGCGAGGAAGCAAGAAACTACAGAGAGATAGGGTTAAGTTGGCTCAACCGAAGAAATTCAGAAGACATTGACTGACGGAGCATTGCTCATGCTTTCCATTCCACCAGCAGCGACGACTTGGCGATCGCCCGATTGTATGGCTTGTGTGGCAAGGATGATGGTCTTTAATCCGGAAGCGCAGACTTTGTTAATGGTAGTCGCATCAGAGCTAGTCTTGAGGCCAGCCTTCAGGGCAACCTGACGAGCAGGCGATTGACCAACGCCAGCTTGCACGACGTTGCCAAAGTAAACCTCCTCAACGACGGATGGGTCGATCTGCTTGGATTCGAGAGCAGCCTTGAGGGCGATGGCACCGAGCTGAGGTGCGGTGAATGATTTAAGAGCACCGTTTAATGAAGCGACGGGGGTGCGGGCTGCGGCGACGATGACAGCTTCGTGGGCCTAAAGAGATAATATGGTTGGATAAGAGTATGATCAAATTAAATCAAACGTACCATTGAGCGAGAAAGAACAGATACAAAAGTACGAGAAGGGAGACGAGAGGCTGAGGCAAGGCTAGAAAGGAGCATGGTGCCCTTTATACTTGATCGGATTTTCAAACAAATCTGATTGTGATCTACTCGGATCGTACGATAGAGAAAACTCAGAGTACAGGCTGACAGCAGAAGTGGGATTTTCTTGAGAGGAAGCGAGGAATGGCAATTATAAACGTTGTATTATATACAACCAAGTTCCGAAACTAGCATGTGTTTGTAATCCTCGGCTCACGACCTGGTATTCACAGCCGTTCCAAGCACCATAAACCATATTTCCATCCACCGCCTTAGTCGTACCACTTCTCCCACACTCTCAACGGCCATCAATTCACTGACTGCCTGGTCAGTTGCGCACGGGTGCAAGTACCAGCAAGGAGTTCCCAAAGTCGGATGTTCCCCTTGAGAGAGTATGGGAAATGAAGATCCCGGACGCGTGATCCCGAACGTCGATAAATCGGCGTCGTCAAATGCAAACGGATGGAAAAGCGTCGTGTGAACCAAGTCTGTCAATGCAAGGGGACTTCCAGCTACGTCACTCGTCAGGGCCTTGAACATCACGATGATGATATGACGGACTTGAATCGTGAATCGAGAAATAGAATGTTGGCACTTGAAATGTCGGAGAATAAACAATATACTGGCGACAAACCAGAGTTTCCTGGTTGATCGTTGCCTGGGCTTCGTCTTGCTCAATTACTTGCAAATCCACATCAATGTCCGTCGATAGTGATTGAGATCGTCTAAAGTGATGGACAGTTCTAGATAAGAAGCCTAGGCCGGGTAGAGACTTTGAGGAGTTAGATTGTTGAGAATGGATGGGATGGGAGAACAAACAGGATGTTCATTCCAGGACCACCCATCGATCGTTGAGCAGGCAAGATCAAACTCTGCACGAATGAGCATGAGATGTGTGACCTGTGACAGAATTGTGACATAGCGTGAGAAGTACTTTACAGCTGGACTGATAAGGTTTTCAGCCACTGGAACCGGATTTGGACAGACTCCATCGTGTGTGCCAACCAAAACTCAGCCCGTCCAAGTCCCGGCTCTCCTCCTCTGCGGCTCCTCCCCACCGCAACACCTAACGTTTCAATATGGCCGTCGGCAAGGTCTGTCGTCCTCAAAGCCTTCCCTAATTCACTCGCTGACATCTTTGCCGCAGAACAAGCGTCTTTCCAAGGGAAAGAAGGGTATCAAGAAGAAGGTCGTCGACCCCTTCTCTCGCAAAGGTAGATGATCTATCTTGCCTTGCGTGTCTGAAAATGCCTCTAAAATCTCCTCCAGACTGGTATGATATCAAGGCGCCTTCAATCTTCGAGGTTCGCAATGTTGGCAAGACCCTCGTCAACAGGTCCCAGGGCCTCAGTATGTCTCGTGTGCCTTTTCTCCTATCGATTCTCATCCCTCTCTAGAAAATGCAAATGACTCGTTAAAAGGTCGCGTCGTCGAAGTTTCCCTCGCCGACCTCAACAAAGACGAGGAGCAATCTTTCCGCAAGATCAAGCTAAGAGTTGACGAGGTTCAGGGCAAGAACTGCCTCACCAACTTCCACGGCATGGACTTCACCTCTGACAAGCTTCGCTCTCTTGTTCGCAAGTGGCAAACGCTCATCGAGGCCCATGTCGATGTCAAAACTACCGACGGTTATCTCCTCCGCCTCTTCGCCATCGGCTTCACCAAGCGCCGCCCATCGCAGGTCAAGAAGACTACCTACGCTCAGACCGCCCAGGTTCGGGAGATCAGGAAAAAGATGTTCGAGATCATGACTCGAGAGGCGACCAGCTGTGACTTGAAGGAGCTCGTTCAAAAGTTCGTGCCGGAAGCTATTGGTCGGGAGATCGAGAAGGCGGCTCGTGGCATCTACCCCCTGCAGAACGTGTATGTTCGCAAGGCGAAAATCCTCAAGGCACCCAAATTCGATGTGTCCAAACTCCTTGAACTCCACGGCGAGTCAACAGACGTACGTTGATTATTCCGAACCGTAATCATTCTTTTTTTGCTCATTTGCATCGCTTTGCAGGAGACAGGTACACGGGTGACGAAGGACTTCAAGGAGCCGGAGATTCTCGAGTCTGTCTAATTCTTGTAGTAGATCATTCTCGTATTACCATCCCTTACTATGCTTAACTCATGCGATATGTGAATGCGATGTATGAACTCATGTTGCAGGTCTGAACTCATTAAGATAATGTATCCATTTAGTTCTCGTTGTAGGTTGCACGTTTGAAATCTCACGCACATGGCAAAAAAGTGATCGAAAGAAAACCTTCTGTCCTATTTTCCTTCCTCATATCTCCACCATGGACGTTGCCTACATTAAAAGTCATCTCAAATCCCATCCCGACTTCCCCAAGAAGGCGAGTTTGCCTGCATACAAATAATGAGCAAAGATGCTAAATACTGCCTACTTGTAAAGGGCATCGTTTTCTTAGATATCTTCCCTCTTCTACGCAATCCAGTCGCATTTGAAACGCTGATAACGCACTTCGTCCACCATCTTACATCAAAGACCATCTCCTCGCCTTCTAAAAAGATCGATGTCATCGTTGGACTCGATGCTCGAGGATTCCTTCTAGGACCCTTGATCGCGCTTCGCTTGGGCGCTGCTTTCGTCCCTGTTCGCAAACGCGGTAAGCTTCCTGGAGAATGTGTGTCTGCATCGTACGAGAAGGAATATGGCACGGTGAGCGTTACTGGAAATTCAACAATATAAGAAACCGACAAATACTTGAAAAGGATGTTTTTGAAATGCAAGCCGACGCCATTACCCCTGGACAGAACGTCGTCGTCGTAGATGACCTCATTGCTACAGGTATGTGGGACTAAACACCAGCAAAATTAAGCATGGGCTTATTATTACGACGTAGGAGGATCTGCTAAGGCAGCGGGCGAGCTCATTGCAAAAATGGGCGGCAAGACCCTTGAATACCTTTTCATCATCGAACTCACCTTCCTTAAGGGTGGTGACAAGTTGGACGCGCCATTGTACTCCATTGTCCAGGCAGACGACTAGACTTCTGTGTTAAGCCCACAGTCTTGTATTACGGAGCGGATGCCCATTAATATACAATATCCGGTTTGGATCTTTTGCTGGTATATCTATCGTCTCTTCCTCTAGAACCATCTTCACCCGACTAATAATTCCCTGTTCTGCGCGATGCATCATCTCCAAAAGAATCTCGCCGGCTGGCTGTGGAAGAAGGACAAGGGCCGTGTCATTCAAATCGCCTGCCGTTCGAATTTCGTCTGCGTTTGCAGTAGGATTGATGACAAGATCGTCGTCACTGATTACGATTATCCCCGCCGCAGATGCATCCCGAGCATGCATAAGTTTTTCTAGGAATGTGCATTCCCCACGATGAACAACGAGGGCGGTATGTGGGTGTAGGTACCTATATGGACCACATCCCATGGGGTTCTCCGCATCCATGTAAACGTGGACTCCATCTTGGTGCGCAAACCGTAGACCATTGGGGTCTGAATGACGTTTTGTGGTGAGATCTCCCCCAAATTGAGCGGTATGGGCCACTAGAAGAGCCTGCTGCAAATCTTTAGATGTATCAACAGATTTGACCGTTTGGACTTCAACCAAGGAATCAACGTCTTCAGCATAAAATCGAAGAAGAACGTCCAGGTGTTTCGCGGTATTTTGGAAAGAATCGAGATAGGCAAACAGTGAGGAGTCGTTGAAGTAAACGACATGTCCGGCCCGTACATTATAGTGACCCACTGTCGATTTAAAAAGTAAGTATAAGAGTATTGAAGCTGAAAAATCTTCATACATTTCCTGATATCGTATCCATTACCATCTAGTCGTCGAACAATGTGAGTTCGAATACCCGTCACATTCTGTACGATAAAGCCATCTGGAAGAACACCAAGCTTGAGTAGACTTGGACTTAGATCTTCTGGAACCACACTTCCGTCCGCAGATAGAATGACATCGTAGGACTGCATAAATATGAATGATGCGTCAGTTTTATTTATGACAGAGCACGCACGAATAGGTCAACATGTGGCCTTTCACACCATCCGTTTGGAGACCATGCATCAATGTCTTTTTGAGGAGGCATAAGTCCAACTAACGAGCGTGCGTATTCATAGTCAGGACGGCTTTGAATGCCCTTTACCAATCCATTTCGTTGATTGTGCGAAGTAAATGGTTGGTAAACGGGACATTGATGATTATCGATGTGGCGCATTTTTCGGCGTGAAGCAGACATTGGCTTTAAATGGGTCTGGTCTAGATAGAGTATGTGCCCTTCCGTGGTGAAGACATAATTTGAATCGTCACTATGCAATGGATTTTCTTCATCGAAGAGCAGATATAGGTACTGAGTGTTTTTAAGTAGACCGGAAGAATACAAGACGGAAAACCGCTGACTTTTAATGTTTCTGATAATGCAAAAGATTCCATTCGGTCGTCACGTTTATTGGTCCTCAGGTCTTGAATTCCAGTGAGTCCACAGTCAACTTTTGATCGAGTGACAAGGTCGAACAGAACACGCTCTCCGACGTCCAGGTAAAATGGATCCTTCGTTGCCTGCGAAGTCGTCGGTATGTTACTCGTTGGGCATAAACATCTTCACTTACCCGGTATAAATACCAAGTTGATTCTATGAATTCTAAGAGAGCAGTCAGAGGAAACGTTCGCTTATAACATGCTGTAGCGCTCACCGGGCCGCAAAGGGTATTGGTGAGAGGTAGCTTGTTTGAAATTCGTGTCGTAAACCTCTGGTAATCCTGAATGGGTTCGCCATAAATTATAATCTGAAAAAAAGTTGAGTGGGACGAAACAGGATATCACAATTGCCTACAAATTAGATGTAGTCGAATGGCACTTTGCACGTCTCCGGATAGCACCTGTAAACCAGGCCAGAAAGCGGACAGAGAATCGATAGTGAGGTACGCCGTGTCCCCACTATACATGTTAACTGTCCGATACTTGTCCGGGGGATGATTCGTTTCAATAGAGCAACTAATGGTCTAAGTTGACTCACCCAGAAACCATCCGATGCTCGCGAAAATCGCATGACTGCGGCGTAAGCCTCTTCCCAAACATCAAGGTATTCAACATCGCCTAGAGGCTATCAGTCATGGAAGAAATAAACTATTGTTTGCGCACCACTCAGAATGTACCATTTCAGAGCATACTCATAGAACGAATCCACACCGGCGCCAATACCAGTGATCTCTGGAGATGTCCACATCTGCAATGTACATAATCAGAACCGAAAGAAGCAATGCTTTAATCTACGAACCCCCGTCCACGTATTGATAGTATTTCCCACAAGTCCAATGTCGGATTTGCGGTTCCACAGTGCAAAGAATGCCTTGAGACATTTCACAAATCAACTTTGATATCAAGCTCTACTAGAAAACGAACCTTGCCTTATGTGCAGCTTTTTCAAAACGATCGTCTCCCGTCAACCGGCTCAAAGTTGCAAACTCCAGTATCAATGAACCAGCTCCGGCAGTGCCTGTATAAATAAGTTAACATTCTAGGCAATTTGGAGGTGACCTACAAGTTTCTAGAGTTTCACCCTTTGGAACACCATGTCGTAGATTGATCTAGGGTACTACTAAGTGATGGCCCTAGAAAGGTAGAGAGAATGATGTACCCTGGCGTATGGAAGACCAGTAGGTGTTTTGAACGCCGGAAGAAGCCTTTCTCCAAGATCGCGTGCCATTTCTAATAATTCGCCACGGTACCAAGGTAGATGAAATGGTTGCCCCGTCTGGTTGGCAAAAATGTGACCAGAAAGTAGGCCGCCCATAACACGGATGGTCGTCTCAAAGACCTGAGGCTTTGTATTGACATCGAATGACACCCAGTTGATGATATTTTTAACTGCTTGCTCGAAACCTTCTCGATCGCCAAGAACAACCAGAGTGTCGAGAACGTCTATAAGGGTCAAGGAAAAATTGCCAGCAACATCATTGGACGCAATGTTCAACCTGGTTGAACGGGCATGAGACATATTTATAGCCTTGATATGTCATACTCACGGATTGCCCCAATCGGGTCCTTGACCATTGCATGAAAGAGGTGTTAACTAGGGGCCAGATTAATGTGTGCAAAGCAGTTCTTAACATCATGAGGCACACCTCATCCATAGGAAATGCTATAATGATCATAAGTAATTGATTTTAACACGTTTAGATTGACAGAACTGACCATAGATCATATAATTATCGAAGCCATGGTACCAGAGCTCCCGGACTCTCTCTCTTGAGACAATATATCGTAAGGCGAGAACAACGGCTGAGCAGGATTACCTACCGAGTCTCCAATTTTCTTTGCGTCGTCCATCCAGCTCCTGTGACCGCATGAGGTGTACTCGTTGCATTGGTATACCAGAACCACCTGGGTCCGTTGATCGCGACGACTAAAACAAGGAGAAGATATTCATGCCAGTACTTTCCCCACCTCATGAGATACGTTCGCGCAAAGGACTGTGTCTGGTCCGCGTCGACGTCGGTCCCTCGTCGTGATTGGTCCAATGTCGTCGTGGCAGTTGCCCAAACAGGATTGACTGATCAATATCACATGACTTGATTATGTACGCGGATTCCTTGGCAGCCTCTTGGCAGTAGAATACCTTTTTATCTACACAACACCACTATACAAAATGTCTTCTAATCTGACTGATGTATCTAACAAATTAGGCGAATATATGTTGAAGGGATGGGTACGTTATCCATATTTCATTTGACCTTACATATTTTTCTCATTTCATTAGGTCTTGACCGACCAATCTTGCAAAACACCTAGTTGTAGCGTTCCTTTGATGCGTTCACCGAAAGGGACGCCAGTGGTTCATTTCTGTGTAAATTGCGATTCTTCTCCTGGAGGTGTGCATTTTAAAACCTTGATGGGAATTGATTAAACCACTACGTGTTGCAGAACCTCGTCAAAAACCACTAGCGATAACTACGTCGGCTTCGTCATCGAGTAGAACATCAGACTCAAACGTCTCGCGTTCTTCGACGCCTCCAACAGAAGTTTCGAGTGCTCTTAGCTCCCCGGTCTTTGCTTCGCCTGCGGATAACGAAGAAACGAGACGCCGGCGCGAACAGTCCGATGCTGCTTCAGCTGAGATCGGTAAACGTCTTCTTAAAGGATGGGCAATGCTAGGGGATGAATGCCTTAATACGCGATGTTTTGGCGTTCCATTGGTCCGACCTCCCAAAGCAGGTGGCGAGAAAGATCCTAGAAAGGTATGCATTTGCAAAAATCATCATACTTGATCCTCATCTGTATATTCAGGAATGCGTAGTCTGTGGCAGAATATATGTCACAGAGGTCGATCAGACAGGCAGGGAGCGCTTGATCCTTACGAATCCAAGTCACTCTGAACCCACCGTCGGTACTTCTGCGATATCCATGGAAGTAAATCGAGCAGATGAGTATCAAGTAAGTGGTAGGGATCTTTAGATGCCTTTACTTAAACCACTTCGTTTCATCTAGAACATCACATCACGGCAACCTGCAATGAATGCACCAGTTAATGTTCGCGAATACGGCGGTTGTGTGTTCTCCCTGTTCTGACGCTTTTGTGTTGATTCTAGGCTTCACTACCTTCTCAACCTGAGCTCCACAACACAGTTAGTTTGTCATTACACACACTACGTGAGTTTTTAGTGATCCTTTCTAGGCTTCAGGCGGCCTCGAACTCGTTCTGGATGAATCTGCCTCAGCATTACAAGGTACCCTTCGCAGCCTGTCTTCAAGACTAAACACGATGATTGGTACCCCGAATGCTGTTGACCCCTTGTCCATCGGGGTGACCGCCGATGCTATCAGCAAAGTTGTCCAGGCCATATCTCATGTGCGCCAATTACAGTGGAGTGAAAACCAAGCGCATGGCCTTGAGCTGAACTAACGGCGAAGAAATTGTTGGGCTTAGCATTATGCGTCTACTTTTCCTGTTTTACATGTGTATACTGAAACGCTCTGCAGAAGATGTAGAGTAATGAAAAACACTGCCATGACACATGTGAACTGGGAACGTCGAACTCATGCCTTCCTCGTGCCTGCACGTATATATATCCCTTCATCTTGCGAGTGCAATGGAGATAAGAACTTATGGTACTATCCAACTTTTTCAAATCCTTTTTCCTACCTGGAACTCCATCGTTGCATGCGCGACGAGCCTCTAGCAAAGCTAGGACACAACGCAGTGGTTACACAGAATACACATCTGAAGCGAAAGATGAACACCAGGTCAAAATTTCTTTCACCGAGGCACGGCACGACTACTGATAGCTAGTATTCCAGCAAGATTTTGAGCGGGTGACGCTGTTCCCAAACTTCCAAGCCAGCGTTATCCTAACGCATTGTAGAGTCCCACTATGTCCATTGACATTGAAAGTGATTCTTTGTCGCGTACTGCAGAATCAGACCTCAGTAGATTGTGGAGTTCTTACACTCCTGCGGACGACACCTACCAGAAATCAATACAAGGAGATGAACAGGACGAAGTCCTCGAATTCGAGCGAATGGCTCGAGACACACGAGCCGTGCACCAAAATTCGACACATGCAGAAGAAGAATGGCCCCCAACACCTGTTGATCGGGATCTAGAAACTCGTGCTCGTTTCAACGGAAAGCAGACAGGGGGACTATCAAGTTCGGTGCATAACACAAATGTCAGCCTCCGTAGACGAAAGTCTCAGACTGTAAGGTCCCAGGAACAGTCCGAAGTCATTGAGGTCGGTATAATGTGCTTTGTCAGTGTGCATGAATTCATTTAATCAACGTAGCCAGTTGTGTATGAGCATGAAGTGTGGCATGCTGGCTACGATCTGCCTGATGTTTACTATTACATCGTCCCTGGGGGGTTGAACGTGATTTTCGAAGATAGGTTTGGAAGAGAATCTATGAGGTTCGCCATGGCTCATTAACAAACCCTGATATTGATCGCGTTGCAGGGTTGGGGAATTTGGGGATTCCATACATAAGCCACGACGAGTCTCTCCTGTCGTCATTCAAGACGAATTTGGACATGAACTCTATCGGTAAGTACGTCCTAACGAAGTCCTAAGAACTGTTATTTACTACAAGTCTTTAGCACTGGAGACTTCGGATGTACACACGCTTCGCCTTTCATAGGCAATATACCTACTAACAACGGAGACAGAAAAAGGTGAAGATCCAGATGTGGCAGTAATTATCTGACTGACTTAGTTATGATAACTCCAGATACTGCGCAGTCTGTCATTCACATCGTACACATTCGAGGTCAGTTACATGGATAAGTTCGAGCTGCATTGAAAATTCTCATTCATGCGACTAGCAACAACAATACCACAGGTCATCAGGCAATAAGTTACATGTCAATTCCAAGCAACGTGAGGAATATCATTCTCATAGATGATCAAGGCCAGCAGATTCCAATGTAAGTCCGGAGTGTCTGGAAGCTTGCAGCTGCAGATATTGATCCCAGCTGCAGAAGGACTGCGGGAAGCTGGAATGTGTCCCGCTACACACATCTAGAGCATTCGACGGCGATGACCTGAAGGCGACTACGCACGATACGTGAAATGAGCCGTTAAGTAGATTCATGAATGACTGTGATGGTATCGCGAAAACAAGCGGCAGTTATCTATGTCATTTCCGCCGACCCGCCGAACCACGTGAACTATAGCCACGGTGGGCACCCGTCCCATTAAGCTTGTCAAGATCATTTTGCCCAAGTTGTAAGAAACCTCCGCGGAATTTCCCAACACCCATCTTGAGACCTTTCTCTCTTTTTCTGATTGAAGGGGTATCTGAATCTCCGAATAACTTTTTAAGAGTTGGATGGTAGTTGCCAAGATCCTTTGCCTGGTCTAATATTCAGTAAAGACCGAAGGCACAATTCATATTCGACATTACCTCTTCGAGATCCTGCTTTGCACGTTGTTTTTGCTTCTCTTTCAACCCATCACGCACACGTTTCGAAGCTTTATTTCTTTCCTGGTTACGAACGGATTTCTCCCCCTTTCCAAGCTTGGCTGCACCAGACAGCTCTAGCACACGCCCAGCCAAAGCCTTCCGACGCTGTGCAGAGGTCATGTCCAGGTTCGGATTTAAGGAACCGGAGAGCAGCTTGGTATGGACAAGGCGATGAAGTAGGGCGTCATTTTGCACATTTGTACTAAAAGAAGGTCACTTATGATCAACAGGAGAATTGGGTAGACGGACCGCTCTTCTTCTTCTTCTTGAGGTTTCTTCTCCTCTACAACTTCATGAAGGTCTTGTCGTAGTCTGGAGACTTTCGAAGACTTGTACCCATTATAACTTGATGAGGACGCGGAATCAGAATGTGAATGTTCTAAACTCACCATGAAAGCTTTTCTTTGATGTTTTCCAGCTCTGTCAGACTTTGCAGTGGAAGCGATATCTTGGAATACGATGACTTGTGAATTGGGGCAAGCGCTTGATGCTATGAACTGATCATCTTCCTGTTCAAAGTCTAATGGTCGTCTGCATTAAAACCAATACAATAAATTTTGGACTAACCAGAAGAATCTTTTCCTGCATCTTCGGCATTGCTATCATATGCCTCTGTGATGCCTCCCCATTCCTCCTCGTCTGAGTAACTTATGTCAACTTTTGGAGCCTCACTCGAAGTTGATACATCGTCGTTCCTTTTCCGTTTTTTCGATTCCGAGATAGGTGTAGGAAGCGAAAAAGAGTTAAGAAAGTTCTGTCCGTGAGCCTGTAGAATTTCAAGCAGATTTTGGTCGTCCATCACATTGTGAATGTCACACAGTGTGACCTTCTCCAAGTCCCGCTGGCGTCATTGTATTGTCAATGGCTCAGCAGCGCAAGTCCCCCCAGTCAAAGGACGTTGACAGAGAGCCCTCTTCCACCACAGAGATATCTGAGGAGGAGCAATGGCGCTTGGTCAACGACTCTGGGATCCTAAGTAAATTGAAGACTCAGCCTATCGCAGAAGAAGAGGAGGACGCACCTTTGGCCGAAGAGATATTCAATGCGACCGTCTTCATCATTCCTATGTCGTTCCTCTTGCTCCTCATGGAAATGTACGTCTAATGCTGCTGTTTCCTAGCCTGATGTGTTGAGATACACGACAGTCTCATTCACTTCCAGTACGGAAAACACCCAACTTTAAAGGACCTGGTCGACAGAATGGTTCCCGGCGTGCCAAGTGTGTATCACTCGTACTGAAAATTTGAGGCGATATTGACCCTTCCTTGAGTCATTTCTATCTTCGTATTTTATAGTCAGTGTTCCAGGTTTTGCGCCATATTCAGGTCCTCTTTACCCTCATCCAGCGATGCGCTACAAATCTCAGCGAAGTATGCAGTTCTTTCTCTTTGTCCTAGGCGCATTATCCGGAAGCAGGATGATATACCTTCTCAACCGTGGGCCTTGGTTGGTAAACATGAAGCAGGTACGTCGGGCTGTCCATAACAAGCTAGACTATTGTTAAAACATTATCAGTGTCCACCTTTAGCCACTGCATGGGTATATAGCGTCGTTCAGCTAGAACTAATGCCAGCAGTCATCAATTTGTTCGTCGTTGGTATTTATGTGTGGTGGCAGGGCCTTAGTCTACGTCCTTAGAGGCAAACCTTTGCATACTTAGACTGTCGTACAAAAAAAGAGAATATATTTTAAACAGGGTGGATAAATGTAGCCAGGTTCCTGGCCGAACTTCATTAGGTGGACTGTTTGCAATCGTTAGAGCTAGTAACACCCGCGGGTGAAACAGTATGGATTGCAAACCAGGCGCCCAACGGGAAAAAAATAATCAATGTATGCTCGACGATACGCCTACAACCAATTGGGTTCTTGAACTGGCAGGGCACCTTTTACGAGCAGTATGAAAACTATGAACAGTCCGAAAAATGCGTATGCATAATGTGCCGAATTGCGACCATTCCTGAGAGGTCAGTGCAATATATATATGGATAAAGGTACCATGATTTAGATATGCTTCTTCACACCCCTTCACCTTGATCTAGTTCGCCAGCTAACAGCTCGATTTTCCTCTATTGTACAGAAATAAGTAAGCGACGCAGTAAAAAAATGCTTGACTCACGCGGTAGGTTGTAGTTCTGCCTTCAAGGACATTCTGAAGAACTCTGAGTTGCCATTTAAGACGTCGGCTAAGGGAGCTCTGTAGAGCAGCCTTGTGCTGGTCGAGTCTGTCAACAAACGCCCTGTAGACGCGCGTGTCTCGAGCAAAATAATAAAACTGTAGATGCCACGAGCGTAAGGAATATTGTCAAATGTGAGACCAAGCCCGTACCGGTATCATTTCGCCTGGAACAGATGTTAAGGCATTGGACCATGCCGCTAGCATAAGTAGGTCCCTGGGGCAATGTTATAAGAGAGTATCTGGAAACCAGTACTTTACGAACCCAGTAGCATTACCTACGCTATGGAAGTACTTCAGTTGGTTTGGGGTCATCATTCATAAACAAGATGTACACATACTAATCTTCCAATGCGGCGATAAGGTCAGCTTTACCAAGCTCCTTTGTCGCAAACCGGCGTACAGCAGATTCGGCAGTTTGAACAGGCTGTCCTGCGGTACCAGCATTTAAAGCATGCGATACAGTTGAAACCTGCGCCAAAACCCACTTATCACCTTCGCTCATAACCAAGGTTTGTAAAAAAGAGGCCGTTAAATCGCTCTGAGATTTTGCAAGGCCATAATCAATCGCAAGTTTAAGATTAGTCCCTTCGAAAAATAATTTTGGCAACGGAATCTCATGAAAACATATACGACTTACGTAGAGCCTTGAGTATCATTTTCGTGCGCGGTTTAAGGATATCTTCGTCACTTAGATGATTAATGTATCGCGAAAAGGCACCCAGGAGCACAATTGCGACATCACGATGCGATTGCCCAATCCGCATAGCATGCAACAAGGGAGTGGCATCACCAGTTTTTCGAAGCAGAAGCTTGAGGTCAATGAAGAAATGCAGAATTATTAAGTCAAATAGGAAACTTACAGGGAATCCGCGATCGCGAACCTCCATAAGGAATACGAGATCCTTGCGTTCAATTGCTCTGAATACTTCAAAGGGCTGTAATACATTAGAAGAGAAATGACTGCATAAGCTTGATATGCCAACCTGAGGCTCGGTCCATGCCGCTGTCCTGTTGATTTGAGTCTTGGGAGACTTTGGCGCTGTTAAAGAGTTTTCGGAGGATTGGCTTGTTGTTCGAGCATGCGCCGAGGAAGGGGTTGGTGCATGGGGTTCCTCGCTTGGTGGAGTAGGGCTACGGCGTAATTGACGAAGAATGGCCTTTGGTGCGAGGTCTTTGGCTTCACGAAGCATGAACCCTGTCGGGAACAGTTAAGTCCATCGTTTGAAAAGATGTTTACACAGCCGTACTACTAGATGGAAGGCGCGCTGGAAGGCAAGGGTCAGATGCTATTCTCCTACGACTGATTAGAATGGCGCTGTCATCAGACTGTATATCCAGACGTTTCCCGAGTATTTCCACAACTGGAGCGGTATTCATTACCAGTCTATTATCTCCTCGCCGGTTCAAGTCCTTGACCTATACATGAGTGATGCTGAAAGAAATTGTTGGGTGCATCATCAGAGTTGGTTACTCGTCACGTCACATCAAAATCCTTCCAAGTTCTCACCATCTGGTTACAGATATCTATTGCAGGTTTCCGGGGCTTGGGATCAATGCTCAGTGTGTGGAAACGATCATGGAAGGAGAAAACTGCTCCCGTTGATGCAGAGCAGGACATGTTGGATGGACCTGGCGGCAGCTCGTCCAGTCTGGACTCAACTGTAGCGGCTCATCCATCTGACGCTGCGCTAGCTGAACCTAGTCTCCCAAAACGTCGTCTTTCATATACAGCGTCTAATGAATCTCCAAGGAAGAGAGTCAGATTTGATGTATCTTCCCCTGCCATTGAACAGGAAGACTTGTCAAAACAAGTCCAAAAAGAAGACAGTGACCATCCTTCCTTCCATTACATGTTAGAAATCAAGCTCAATCTCCTTTAGTAGCTAATTTTCCATTTCCTTCGTTTGAAGGATTCTTAATCACCCACCGCGAAAACGAACTCTCAGACGAACGGTGTCCTGCAGCTCTTGTCTTTTATGAGCCCGCAAAACCAGGTGTCACTTCGACTTTAACGAAGGAGCTGGAAAAACTCAACTGGTCCAAATCTACTTTTGTTCAGACATATTTGGACGATTCCCGCGCCACACTCGACGAAGTAGGCTGTTGTGCTTCCGACCTTCTGTGGCGGCGTACCTTCAAGGAAAACGATGCTAAAAGGGACCACGGAAACGAAACTGACGGGTCCTTTTGGGAATCTATACAACAATGCATCAAAAATTGGACCTTTTCACTGCCGAATCTGGATATTACTTCTTCACAGTTTAATGTTACACACAAATTTCTTGTGCTGGTGAAGACCCTTGAATCATGCGCTTCCTACGGGGATGCCTTCCGTGGTGTTGTACTAGGTGGGTAGATAGTCTGCAGTTCAGAATAGATTTATTAAGCCATTCTTCAAGTCAAAAGGCGAGCTGTTGCCTTCGCAATTGCGGAACTACTTCGCCTTTTGGATGGTATTCTCGTGTTCAGACCAATATCTGTAGACTGGAATGATATCTCGTCAGCGCAGAAACAGGTATGGTTTCTGAAATTGTCACATAAACGTATCCCAATAACTTCCTTTCCATCCATCTACAGGATATCTCACAACGCTTTCGAACAGGGATCTATAACGTACTAATTGTGGCGTGTTGCAGAACCATAGAGCTTGAAGCATCACTTATTATAAGGTGCGTGTATATGTGTGTTTTATGGATTCCCTCGCCCCTCAGACGAACCATGTTCATCCCCGCAGCTTTAATACCGAATGTTCAAACTTCGATGAAGACATTGGTCAGACAGCTCAAGCTCGTGTCATTCATATGGTCCAGAAAAAAGGATCCCATCAAAGCAGCGAACGACTCTTCCATCGCGTACGGACAACTTGCACTATAAAGTGCCAGGACGACATCCCTTCTTCCACTTTCATTCAAGATCCTACCACCTGTAGCCGCTTATACCTAACTGACTCTGTAGACGCCATCAATCGCTTCGCGTCCACTGGAAATGGCTTGGAAGTTCCTCAGGTACTTTTTGATTTCAGGGAAAAACATGTCTCGCCCTCAGAACGTCATTTTGACTGCATTGTCACGATTCCTGGTGTACTTCGTGTCATTGGCCCCCCTGGCACGAGTGAACTCAACGCCAAAAGTGCTGCTTGCTTTAAATTGTGTCAGTATCTTTCCTTATTGGGACTCCTGGATTGCCGTTTCTTTCCGCAGATGTTGTCAGCCAACACCTCTGTTGATGAAGAGGTGCATCACAATTCCAGTAATCACAAAGCTCTTGGATCCCGACGTTATTTACGAAAAGAGCCGAATTTTTGGGTCAATGCGAAGGATACCACCAATATATTGCTATATCCGATCGTCATCTCAAGCGCTTCACCAGACGGGCAAGCCTATGCACCTCTCGCCCTTCTATCTAGACAACCACTGCCACACCTAGAAAACATTGAAGTCTTTCATGCCAGGGTTCCGGCCATTGTCTCTTTCAGGCGATGTGTTCCTCTTGACCTTCAGGAGACGCGATTGCACGAGCTATGCCGCTACACTACTAGGCTATGTCGTACCCTCTACAATAAACCTTTGGAATGCTCGCGGGACGATTTAGTGTGCTTCTTTGCACCTCTCACGCCGGATTGGACCTCAATCGACCGCAGTGTTTCTTCCTCGCCTTTTGACCTTCCCTCTGTTGCTAATTATATTCATTGGGACCTTGTGCAGCTCGCCGGGGATAGGTACAATACTCCCATTAAAATGACAACATTGCAAGAACTGGAGATCGACATGCACGATTCAGTGATATTGGATCGCTCTGCAGAATTTACCAGAAAGTACTTTGTCGTGGGCGTCAGGCTAGACATGTCTCCTCTCAGTAAGCCATCAGAGAACTCGGTATGTTGGTTATTCGACGGCAAGAAGGGTACTCACGAATTATTAATAGCGCGAAGCCGCATTCAGCAGTATTTTAGAGTTCACCAAGTCTCGTATGAAGACTTTTGAAGAGCTGAAGGACGTAAATCAACCATTGATTGAAGTCGCCACTGTGCCACCGGTCTTTAACCAATTGTGCCCAATCTCGCAGCAACCACCGATTACCCCATCTCATGCGAAACGTAAGTGCGCTTAAACATGAGGAAACACTCTTACGCAAAGTAACTAGACCTGATACCCGAACTCTGCTCAAAATCTACGATCCCTGCAAGGCAAGGCAATGTCTCGCTATCGTTTCTATTTCCTTGACCTTTTCCACTCCAGTGTTTTGAGAACTGCAAGACTTTTGCCTTGCATCATGTGGCGCATCGATCAGTTACTCCTAGTGAAGGAGTTGAACGGGAACCTATTCAAACATCGGATATCGGAGCCCCTCCTTCATATGTCCCTGTGCACGCCATCTTCTGGTGCCAGACATGATTATGAGCGACTAGAAGTACTCGGTACGTCTATTGTCGTGCCGTATCGTTATTGGCTGTTCTTAGGCTTCGAAGGGGATGCCTTTTTGAAGTGTCTTTCTTCCATGTATCTCTACGTCACTTTCCCGGCGAACAAGGAAGGCCAGTTACATGAGGCACGACAAAATCTGATAAGCAACAGATCTCTCTACGAGCACGCATGCCAGGCTGGAATTCCGAATTACATCCTATCAAAACTTTTTTCAACGAGGTTATGGACACCCCCATTCTGCCTACCCCTATCGGCAAATCTAAACAGGCTTGATCCTCAAGACGAGGCAGAAACAGAGCAATCTCTGACAGTTTCTGTTCAAGATCCTTCTCAATCAACCCACGACGGCAAGGCAAAAAAAAGGAAAAAGAGGAGGAAGAAGCAGACCTCAGACGACCAACGTCTACAGCGGCTGGGGGACAAGGTACATTGTCTTTTATTTTTGAATGTTCTATGGTAAATATCACTACTTCAGGTGGTGGCCGACGTTGCTGAAGCTATTCTCGGCGCTGGCTATTTGACTGGCGGCGAAGAAACAGCACTCCAAGTTGCTAAAGCCATCGGCATTCCGTTTTCAGGTATTGAATCATGGACTGACTTTGCAAAGAAATGCACGGCTGCTTCGAGCGAGTCCAGCTTGAAGCGAGCTCCATTGGAGGCTGTGGAATCTATAATTGGTTACAAGATTAAGAATTCGCCACTTCTGGCTATGGCATTGGTAGGTTTTCCGCCTCGTTGATCTATGCATCCGTCCATAATGCTACTGTGAAGACACACCCCTCCTCATCGAGTCAATCCTCAGCTTTCGGGCGACTGGAGTTCATGGGCGATGCATTGCTTGACTTCTGTGTGTTGTCCCGTATCCGTTCCCCATATCATTCTTAAAACCAAAGCAGTGGTTGTGCGCGATCTTTACGAGCTAGAACAACAGCTTCAGCCGGGAGAACTGACGCTTTTAAAAGTGAGCTTTTAGTCTTTCTCTCTTTTATTCCTTGTTGTTTGAACCAGTCTCTTCACAGGCAGCCATGGTATCCAACTCTGCGCTTGCAGCACTTTGTGTTTGCTCTGGTCTGCACGAACACTTCGTCCACAATTCCCAGCCGCTGCAGAGTAGCATTTATGATTATGTCTTGAAACTAAAGGCCAGCCAAGCTAAGGCATACCGAGATGCTGAGGTTGAAGGACGTCTTCCTGGTCAATTTTGGGAGGAGATAAATGCTCCTAAGGTTGGAGAGACGGTCTTCGATTTGTTTAATCGCTGACACGTGCTGCAGTGCCTCTCTGACGTCGTTGAGGCGACAATGGCAGCTATCTACGTTGGAGACAAGTTCTCTTTGGAAGGTGTTCAAATCGTCTTCGAAACATGGTTCAGACCTTTCTATGAGAAACACATCAGTTTGGAGACCCTGTCGCACCATCCGACCAAGCGATTGTTTGAATTGATTCAAAAACACGGTTGCCGTCGTTTTACGATCGAAAATGACGCCGGTGATAAAAAAGAAACAGTAAAGGCTGAAGGTAAGAGAGCCATCTGAATTGTAATTTGACCCACTGAAATATGGCATTCAAACAGTTGTTGTGCATGATATTACACTTGCAAGTGCCGAGGGACGTGACGCAAACACTGCAACTCGTCATGCCTCCTTCTCTGCCTTGAATGCACTTGAAGGGGATTCAGGATTCTTTGCGAGAACATGTGACTGTCGGGTAGCGTAGATGGCCACCAAAGGTGAATCGGGAAAAGGAATGACAGCAAAGCAATACCGGTGGATGGGGCATCTATTGGATGAATCTGCTTCATTAAAATGTAGTCGACTGTCTATATCGCTCCTATTTCATGCGCCCTGTGACTTATACCTGTTGCGGAGTTAGGGATTAGGTATTGGTCTAGATGCAGCGGGAGGACCCACAGTTGCCATTTTGCGGCGACGAAGGGGATAGAAAATCCGGTGGCAAGGAAGATGAAAACTTTGGCACCAAAAGCTCCCTTGTTGTTTTTTCCAGGGAATTGGAAAGGAAGATGCTAAAGCAAAAGAATAAACAGCTGAAATAATGAACAAAGATATAACACGAACGTGGTAGTGCCCGTGTTCTGAGCGGGCAACGGAAGTGGTGTGGAAAGAGCGCGAGCGCGCGACAGTTCGGAGTGCAGAAGAGCGAGCAAGCATAGAGACTGACATGGTGTAAGTGAGTTTTCTTGCCAGTCGAACGCAACGTCGGGATTGCTCGGCGACGCGGAAACTGCCGTCTCAACGATCACGTGAATCACGCGCAGGGACTACAACTTGTCAGCTAGGCATAGGTTAAGCGAGTTAGGCCACAGTATATAAAGCACTTTTATACCCCAAAACGTCTTCTAACCTTTAGGGGAAACGATTCCATGGAAGCCCTTATCGTCAGCCTTATCAGCTGATCCACATTTCCGCCTTAAAGACTGACTTCGAGGGATCTCGGCTTCTTAACTACTTACTCTCACCAACCTAAACAATGGCACAGTCTGTTGCCGTACACATCGCTGCCCTCAACAAGAATATTACCGTTCCCACAGGCCTCTTCATCAATAATGAATTCGTCCCTTCGGTTGATTCTAATGAATTAATTCAGTGAGCGCTATCATAATCTCGCCTTTGATCAGTTATCCGTTAATGTTTGTAGCGCGGTCAACCCTGCGACAGAAGAAATCATCTGTTCTGTTGTTTCCGGTGCGTTGCATGCAATCAGTCTAACTACGGACTTATACTGCGGTCAGCTTCTGCCAAAGATATCGATGTTGCTGTTGCTGCCGCCCGGTCTGCATTTCAGACTACCTGGGGCAAGAATGTCACTGGATTTGAGAGATCGAGGCTGATTAACAAACTTGCGGATCTCATCGAAAGCAATGCACAGGAACTCGCGGAACTTGAGGCTTTAAACAACGGAAAGCCTGTGAGGATTGCAAGGTGAAGTCGTTCTTGTTCCACTTTCAGCCTTGTAGTGATGAAAACCCACAGGGACTTCGATATAGGCGACAGTGTACAGTGCTTGAGATATTATGCCGGATGGGCCGATAAAATAATAGGCCAAGTGCGCCTCGTGCTCCGTATCTGCCCCTTTCACTCACCCTTGCCCTGATAGTCTCTTGAAGTTGATAATAGAACCAAATTGGCTTTCACTCGCCATGATCCAATTGGCGTCTGTGGCCAGATGTAATGCTCCCCTCTGTTCAGTGTCCGTTTTTTGACAAAATATATATTATAGTATTCCGTGGAACTATCCAATCAACATGTGGTATGTTTTAAAAATCAACGCCTTCATTGAACGCGACTCTGACCGTAACCGCCACAGGGCATGGAAGGTCGCTCCGGCTTTGGCAGTAGGCTGTACAATTGTCATGAAACCTTCGGAGCTCTGTCCCCTTACGGCCCTCGTGTGTTCCATGTTTCCAAGTAGAGATGTTTGCCTGACATAAATATGTTTCCAGAAACTTTCCGAACTGGTGAAGGAGGCAGGGTAAGGTCGGAAATCCTTTTATAGACCGAACTATAGCTTTCTTTGTTTTTAGATTTCCGCCTGGTGTAGTCAATACAGTTCCATCCTATGGCCCTGTTGGTGGTGCAGCGCTGGCAGGCCACCCTGATGTCGACAAGGTGGCCTTCACTGGCTCCACCGTTACTGGCCGCAAGATTATGGAGGCCGCGGCGAAGAGTAATCTAAAAAAGGTTTTTAGCTCTCATGGTCGACTACCAAGCTTTTCTAACTTTGACAGGTTTCACTTGAATTGGGAGGAAAATCGCCACATCTAGTATTCTCATCTGCCGACTTGGATCAAGGTAAGTTGATAGAGTAATTCATATAGGACAATCGTCGCCGCCGCTGGTTTTCAATTAAGCCTGAGGAGGAGTCACCCCTGAAGAAACTCGTATGACATAGCCTCCGCGTCAGCATTGCAATGAGTTTCGACCCAGGGCCCATTTCATTATATATCTTCTTTTCATTACGCAAAAACAGCGAGTCGGCGATTATTGACCTATTTCTTATGCATACTGTAGCCGCCAACTGGGCCGCTCTTGGCATCTGTTACAACACTGGCCAAGATTGTACTGCTGGGTCTCGCGTTTACGTTCAAGACGATATTTACGACAGGTTCCTCGAGCTTCTTGTCTCAAAAGTGAAAGATCAAGTGATAGGCAGCGGCTTTGACGATAAAACAGGAGGTGGCCCAGTGGTATGGTCCCGTTTTTCTCACTTTGAAAAATCGGAGAAGTGATGATCTCATATTGCCCCACTCCAGGTTTCCAAGGGTCAGTATGATAAAGTTTGGAGTTACATAGAGTCTGGCAAGGAGGAAGGTGCCAAGATGATTATTGGCGGCGTCAAGAGACCCGGAAAAGGTTTTTTCGTCGACCCCACCAGTGAGTTCCAGAGCTTTACATTAATTCTAGGCGTCTAACCTCTCGCTCCCAGTATTTACGGAGATCCGGCCGAACATGAAAATAGTCCGTTGAAAAGATAACAGACTGGTCCTACTAATCTGATTCTTGCGCAATAGGTAAAAGAGGAGGTTAGAAACGAGGCTTAAAGGCGCTCCAAATCCCTGACGCGCGATTTTCCAGATCTTTGGTCCGGTCCTGTCGGTTGGGCGATTCAAGACGGAAGAGGAAGCGATCACGCTAGCGAATGACACGACTTATGGGTTAGGTGCAGGTCTCCACTCCAGTATGTGTTCCTTACCTGTTTTGTTTGATTCTGAAGGACTCATTTCTATCTTATGAAAGCTGACGCCAACCAATGTATGCGTGTCGCATCCGCTCTTGAGGCCGGAACTGTCTGTATTAAGTTCCCTTCTCCACTGAGATTATCATCGTGTCTGTCTTCGTGTTATGTTAATGTGATATCCATTGCAGGTGTGGGTTAATCAGTATAACCTTCTAAACAACAATGTTCCATTCGGCGGCAAGAAGCAATCAGGAATAGGTTTGTGGACATGTTGCTCAGTTGAGTGTCGTCTCAATTTATTCTTTGTACAGGACGTGAACTCGGCAGCTACGCGCTCGAGGAATATACATCTGTCAAAGCTGTCCACTGGAATTTCGGCGAGAAGCTCGAGTGGCCCTTGTAAATTGTAGATTTCCTACATGAGAAATTGGACGTGTGCAATGAATTCGCTAACAGAGCATGGCTTTTCAATATATTATTATCTTAAGGCGATCATGATCGAGTAACACTTAACGCCTACGCCTGCGGTCCGACATCGTAGCGTTTGTCAAGAAGAGTCTCTAAATGAATCACTGAGAAGGCTGAAGGAGATGTGGCACAGTTACGTATATAGTCACCAGTTGAGACATTCAATATTAAAGCCAGGCACAAATGCGGTAATAAAATCTCCAAGGTACACATGAACTACACTACTAATGTAGTAGAATCAAGAGCGTGCTAGAGGCCGGGGACAGTTAGATACGCCGAGGGCTATTGTCATGACATGCCTAGTATTGGACCTCAAGAAAACTGGCTATCATTCGGGTCTTGGCCGTGCATGCCAGAATGATGATACGGATTGTCGCTGAAGGGAAAATTGGGTTCGCCGCCCAAAGGGGTAGAAGTGGCGGCGGGAATCGGGGGTTGTATGTAATCCTCAGTGCCTTGCTGAGAAGGATAGTTATCATAGACATGACCAGCCGAGTTCCCTGAGTAGCTGGAGTGAGACGGATCGAAGGTTTCAATGGCATATGGAAATGCGCTGGCTTGGGCTGAGTAATGAATAAAGCTGGTGTCAAGGGGGGGAACGCCCACTCCCGACTGACAGTAATCGGGGTGACTCCAAGTCGGCTGGAGAGTGGTTTCGTTATATGGCAAAGCCTGCGGATATGGCAGATCTGTGGCTGTTGCAAGTGGCGCGCCCAAATTTTCGGAAAAAGAGTAAGAGCCACTATTGAAGGTGTTCGTCGGCTGAGTGGTGGAGGACTGAATTTGAGAAGCGGGCGTAGAGCCGACAGGGCCCTTTTCGCATTGTATCTTGAGCTGGATGCAGCGCTCACATCGCGAAATATCCTTAGATGGGGCGCACTTTAAAATAAGCGTAAGCACAATGTGGGCAGCTATCGATAACTAATGAACCCTACTGACCTTGAGTTTAAGCTTCCTACAACTGAAGCATGCTACGGAAGTTCTCTTGGGCTTAGTGTTGACTGGTGCGTTGTGGGATGCCATATGTGCAGGAGAATGTTAAGAGCGGATTGCTGTGGACTCAGAGAACAGAGTAGCTTTTATATGCATAAGAATCTCAGTAAAAGAAGACTACCTACCACGTATACTTGAACGGGATCAACACGAGCCATGCCGGCGCGTTGAGGGTTCAACGCTCGTGGCTGAGCATGAAGCTGTAGAATCGGACCTTTGTCAAACAAAGCCTACATGAAGACGCGTCGAATGTGCAGGTCACATGAATATGCCCGTAGTCTTCGCGTATAACACGTTAGCAGGGACGGAAAATGGTTGCGTCATGAAGTGAAGAAATGAATGTTTAAGCAGATCTAGTCCTGGACTGCATCTTCGATTGACATTATCAGTCAAGCATTCCGGCTGTGAACTTTTACCACGAGGTTGCATGCAGGTCATCGTGGACACAAAGCATTGGTGATTTATAACTTGCGAACAACATGGGGCGAGGACGGTGTATGGCGCTTCTTTCAAACCTCGAGGTACAGGTATTATTGATAGAGGACAAACAAGCGGGGTACGTACGACATGGGGGTGAATAGAAATATGATCTGTTACAGAGCCAAATAATCACGAACTTCTTCTTCTGTTAGCTTGCGGAAGGTAGGCTTTGGGCGGCCGGTCTCGCCTCCAATCTTTCCGGCTTCCAACTCTGCAAGAGTCGGAACGGTAACGACGCCAATTTCTATTGTTTTCTCTGTCATCTGCCCCTCAAAACCTTCCTTAAGCGTTAAAAGTGCAGTGTGGATGGCGTCTTCCAGACTGATGTCATCGCTATACCTAAGTCATTGTTAACATCTAATTAAAGGCCTGCAGCATAACTCGTACCGTTTTTCCAAAAATGTCTTGGCGTTTACCATGTTTTTCCCTATTGCACTCGCTTTCCATGCCCAGAACGATCCCGATGGATCAACCTGATATAATGTTGGTCCTCTGTTACTGTCCCACCCTGCAACAAGTAGTGATACGCCATACGGTCGAACACCACTGAGTTACATGAGCTCATACACATTACACAGGAGGAAGACCTTGACCCACCCTGATTGTGTTGCTTGTTGCATTACAGTCGCGATCTCTTGCGTGACGACGCGCGTCGGTGGGTATTCGCCATAGATCTTCCAATATGCTTGAGCACTTTTCCGAGCTTTCATAATGAGAACCCTGAAGTCTGGACCCATGCCAGAATAGACGATGCCGATGTTTGGGCATACGACAGCGACTTTATCAAGCATAGAGTCGTCGATCAGGATCGATGAAGCCTTCTTCTCAGTAGCAATAACAATGCCATTAGACGCTGAAGAGTTTAGACGAGAGTATGAGCGACGACATCGGGAGGGCACACCTTTGATTCCGAGACTCGTAGTCCCTTGCGAAACTGCAGCCAAGGCGTGTTCGATTTGCACGAGCTTTCCACTTGGAGAGAAGACTGTGAGGGAGTAGCTGCGGTTTAGGTCAGGTATAGTTTGAGGCCAACATAGCAAGGTAAACGCGCCTGTATGCACCACCGTCTGCACTGGCCATGACTTTATAGTATACAAGTTAATGAAGCGTTCACTCGACGCGCGTTCTGTATTTGCATCTGTTGATGGTACCAGATCGCTAGCTTAATCTTATCACACAATAATTATGCGATCTCGAACGTTATGTATTTGCTTTGCAGAACTCTCGCAGTATCTTATTACATTTTGTCCATTAATAATTACAAAGGAAGAGGGGTAGTCCTGAGGTAGGGCTATAGAACGATCAGTACGCGTTTGACCTTTTGAAAAAGGGAGCATAAGTACCTTGTGGATGGTGAACTCGGGGAAGAGGGTCTTGGCCTCCTCGTTGGTGACAGAGGGGTGAACGATAACATCTTCTCCCTTCTTCCAGTTGACGGGGGTGGTGACGCGGTGCTTGTCTCCGATCTGGAGGGCTGTAAACAGAAATTAGACTAATTTATCCATTGTTGGATCCTCAAGACCTACAGTCGATGACACTAGAAACATCGTAAGCAACTGATCATACCAATGACATCGAATGACTTACCGAATAATCTCATCAAAGTTACGGCCAGTCGATGCGGGGTAGGAAAGTGTCAAACGGATAACCTTCTTGGGGTCAATGATGAAAACGGTGCGGACCTGAGAAAACGATGTGATTAAAGAGCATCTCGGTTTGTGGATGTTGTGCTTACGGTGAAAGGAAGACCCTTTGCGTCGCGGTTGGTTGCATCCTGGTAGTCCAACATGTCGTACAAGGTAGAGATCTTCCTTTCGGGATCAGCAATCTGGATAAAATTAGGCTCTATTTTTTCAAGGGAATTATTCCAAGTTCAACGTACGATGGGGTATTGCACGTCCGTTGGGCCGAACTTGCCACCGTACTCATTGATATCCTGGACCCACTTGTGGTGGTCCTCAAGGCCGTTGGCAGAGAGACCGATGACCTTGACGTTACGAGCAGCGAAATCGGGAGCGCGACGTGCGACCTCTCCAAGCTCCGTTGTGCAAACGGGGGTAAAGTCTCCTGGGTGAGAAAACAGGACGACCTTTAAAAGAAGTCAACGTGGAAACTCAGGTTAAATTGTACTATATTCACCCAAGAATCGCCAGCCCATTCGTGGAACTTGATGTCACCAGAGGTGGTCTGAGCTTCGAAATCAGGTGCAATGCTTCCAAGTCGTAGAACAGCCATTTTCTTAGTTTGTTGGGGATTGAGGAAGAGAAGATAATCAAGATAACTCTTCTACCTGATTGATATAGCGTGATCGCGCCTTTCGTTCTCACGAGGAATGATATGGAACTCTGGCGTTTGCATTGCGTGCTCAGTGGGTGTGCCACCCGATTATCGATGGTAGCTGGTAGCAACGGATCCTCAAAACGCGGAGAATCACCATCACCCGAAGGATTTCCTTCGCGTGCCTAAACATACTTAATAGACCCCACCAGATTTCCCACTACTTATAGATGCATAAAGCCCATCAGAATTTCCCAGCAGCGGATTTTGAGTGATTTTGAGATGATGTAGAATTCCACCGATTCGCGCTACTTAATAACAAACCACCGAAGTCTGCGAAGATTTTCGGCCGAGCGGCGGATGATAGGAACAGGAGCTCAATAGAAAGCTATGGCATGAAGTATACTGTGCGGATGATTTTCTTGCTGATTCTGAAGTATTTCATCCATTCGCTCATCAATATCATCCGCCGCCTCGATCTGAAGAGTCTGATTATCAAAATCGCTTACTGAAAATGAACGGATGGTACATACCGCCGCAGCAAGATCAAGCATTGCTTTACCCGCAATCAATGCTTCCTCGTGGTTATCCTTGATTTCCAGGTTTATAATATGGACAGGCTTGTTGTATTCTCCACCTCGCGAAAGCAAATCTAAACAAATGAGCTGGAAACTCAGAAGTGGCTGAGCAGTTGCGCCACGCACCATCACACACAGCGTCGAAACATCGCTCTTCACATGTAATGACAACGTCCGCAACTGTTCTAGTCTCTTGCCATCGTTCTGGGGCTAACTTTATCCGGCGATTTCTATCTAACATTTGTAGCAAACCATTTGCTGAGTACCTGGAAAAAACACGATGTTAGAAAGATACATACGAACTAGACGGAGAAACGAACAGGCGGGGATCTTTCGAACTGAGTTCATCATAGATAGTATTGTAAGGAGTCCCAAATGAATAAATGTTAGGCTTGTCAATTGAGGGCCCAGGTAGACGAACAGCCGATCCTGTCCCAGAGGAAATGACTCGATAACCAGCTTTACTTAAATAAACGTCTGCGTCTTGCTTCGAACTTCTTAAAAATAATTTTTGGACTTACGCGAGGACAGAATGGCCCTCCATGGACCGGTTCTAACATTTTTTCATGTCGCTCCCAATTATTGATAGATAGCACAGAGGACGTACCTGATTACTTGCACAGACAACACAAAATAGCGTTCGGGGTTTATATACGGACTCTGAGGATGATGGACTTGTTGCATCTGAAAGCAAGGTTTGGGAATCTTGATACTCCTGTTTTATGGATTGTGAGACATGTGCCTCTTGGTTGGCGTCGTGTTGCACTGATGAGGGCAATAATAATGAACTGGAGCTTGGGGGAGGTGTTGGGGTTGAATCTTGTTGCAGACGCTGCAAGCGAGGGTCTGCGCGAGATAGACGGGGATCGCGTGCTCTTCTTGGGTCCATAGGTACTGTAGTTGAAGGGAATCTGGAAATGAATGAGCCCATGAAGAGGAAATTTCCTTCAGGATGTGCCTCAGCAGTATCTCGAACACTTCTGGTCAACATCACGACCCAGGACAGTATAATGAGAACGGATCGTGCAGTTTCCACTCTGAATAATCATAGGAGATGCTAGACGAAGGCAAACACTCACCGCAAGGCTGCGTTACGACGGTCAGTGACAATAACTTGCTGCTTGCAAGCCAGCTGCAAACCACTACGACGACACTTCACAACAAGTACAAATTCATATTGATTGGCTACGTAATAATTTGGTATGTGGCTTCATTGCTAACCAGCATTTCGATGCCAAAGCGGCGGTTTAGATGCTGCTTATAGCCTGAGCAGGTACGTTATTTACCTTTTTGTTAGGTGAACGTGCTTTCCCATCATTTGTCTCCAGCATGGGGCAAATAGAGAATACTGCAGGTGCAGAACACGCTTCAATGGATTTGGATCTCCATAACCGAGCAGTCTCTGCAATAAATCACGAAATAGACGTGCTAATGCGTCAAATACATGATTTACAGCTTCGCAAAGCGCAACACTTGGCAAAGATCAAGCATTTTAAAGGTCTGACGACCTTGGCCCGGCGAATCCTTCCCGAAATACTAGCGACCATTATACAGGAATGCGTAGAAGACGGCTGGACTCGCATGCCTCTGACTGCGTCTCATGTCTGCTCGGAATGGCGAAAAGCTTCCAAAATTCCGGCGGCTTGGTGCCATGTTTATGTCAATTGCGACGCCAAAGATCCATGTGGAAGGACGCGCTTCTGGCTCGACAACGCTCAGACATGCCCCCTTCATATCACACTCGATGTGACCAATAATTCACCCTGTTTAGCATCCATCATGGATATTTTGTTGCTGCATGCATCTCAATGGCGGACACTGACCATCACATCGCGTCTCATATGCCATGCCAATTCTATCCTGGCACTTTGCGATTGTTCCCTTCCAAACCTTGAATCCATCAGTATTTCCGTTCGAGAGGAACTCGATGATAGCGTTGATCATGACACACTAGACCTTAGGATGTTGAACGCTTCTACGCGCTTACCCCGTCTCCGTGCGCTTTATATTGACCAGAACGTGGCACCATCACCGGCACTCATCTCGCCTCGAATAACCATATTTTCACTTACATTACGCCACCTCCACACCGCTGTCAAGACTTCAGTCGATAAAATTTTAACACTTTTCGAGGCTCTCCCTGCCCTTCAAAAACTATCGGTTTCCCTTCCATATCAACAAGAACGAGAATTTGAACCTGCGCTTATAGACAGTCGTTTAGTTTCCCTCTTGAACCTAAAGACTTTGATGCTGACAGGCTCCCCTGATTTGTTCAGGCTTCTGCCGCATCTTGCCACACCTGCACTGACTAGGCTCCATCTCCGATCTTCAATCATGTCCCTCGGGTATCCAGACGTGGAAATTGGAGACAATATCCGAAGATATATTGAGTCGACTTCACCCCCCTTGGAGTTATTAGACTTTCATGACATCGACCTTTCACCGTCCAACTTTATTGCATGCTTCGCTCGGCTACACCGTCTGAAAGACCTACGCTTGCACGAAAGTGATATTCCAGATTCTATTTTAGAGCTGTTTGCTCAACCTGATGGTCTCTGCCCTTCAATTATTCGGTTGGACCTTCGCTGGTGTAGTCAAGTCACAGGACCTGCGCTAGTCAACTTTATTCATAATAGGCTTCGGCATTCACGCGCAGAGTCAGGTGGGGATCTCAGGACGCAGCCAATCAACCAGATAACTGTCATCAATTGTTGTTTTGTAAAAGAGGAGGATCTTCTACAAATATCAGAGACGACAGTCTGTCTAGTGACCATGCAACCTGGTGATTACTGTCGTATGTTATGGTTCAATTCTTATATACCGTTATCTTGATGTGCTACAATCTTAGGCTCCTATGGATGTTGTCGAAATGAAAGGTACCGAAGGAGACTTCTTCTGCATGGGCTCTTGCGAGGAGATAGCGCTTTGCAACTTGCAGTTCGCTAGGCGTTCATGGTTTCTTTTGATATAGTTGCAACTGCGGAAGTCTATAGTCTGAGCATTTAGCAATTACAGCTATCATTATTTGTCACATCACATTGCCTACAACAAGCTAGACGACAAAGGTTGAGAACGAAATTGTGCATCACAAACTATGGCAAATGGGGGTAAGAAGCACGCCATCCGCCTCAAACAAGGATGCTTTGTAGTCTCTCTGCCACGAAGAATTCAAGCCCTAGCACTTGGAGCCAGCGTTTTGGGCGAGTTGAGCATCAATGGTGGACGATGTAAGAAAGAAAAAAATGGCAGAAGAACACCTTTTATACTTGAATATCACGTGATATGACACGACCACACGAACTGCACACTACACAGGGTATTGTCCCAACACTCCAGTCTCCGAAACGCCAGCCTGCTTTTGTTACCTCCTCGCTAGACACAGAGCATACATGCCGTCCAAGGACATCACAGGCGATTTGAAAAGGATCATTGCTGAAAAAGAACGTGAATGGCCTGATGTCAAACGCCCAAAGCTTGCTACCAATGTGTCCCGAATAGATGTTGGTGTCGACGTCAACAAAGAGTACATGAAGGAAGCATACACTATTGTGAGCTTCCACACTGCAATTACTTTTATGGGGGCTGAGCAAATCGACAGCTCAACCATATACACGCTTTAACACGTATGCTGGCTAATATCCGAAAGCCCTACTTGAATGTGGAGACGCGAAGCGCGTATCCAGCGAAACAAACATTGCGCAGCCTTGATCTCAACGGCGGAGACTCGTCATGGCTTGGCGTCAAATATCTTACCAACGAGGAACGCGACCAGATTGACCTTCAAGCACGTGTCATTCTAACCCGCTGCGCGGATAGAGTGAAAGAAATGGAGGCCATCGAAAAAAGTAAGTATGTCGTATGGAATTTTGATCTATTTCTGACGTTGCCTGCAAC
Source organism: Tricholoma furcatifolium (assembly GCA_018854895.1). Taxonomy (NCBI): domain Eukaryota; kingdom Fungi; phylum Basidiomycota; class Agaricomycetes; order Agaricales; family Tricholomataceae; genus Tricholoma; species Tricholoma furcatifolium. Next base: position 49,835 of record JABAJV010008571.1, read on the forward strand.
ATAGGACGCGCAGAGCTCGTTGCGAGCAAGATAAATCCCCTAACGCGACTTCTCCCCGCGCGCCTACGACAGGAAGCATCAACAATCTCATCCGACTTCTTAGCCGCGCATCATTCTGGAGTTACATGGTATCTCAGTCGCCGCCTTGCGGAGGCGAGTCAGACGCAGAAGGAGATGCAAGAGGAACGCGTTAAGCGACAATTAGAAAGAACGCGGACCCTTGGCTCTGGTGCCGCCAGGGACCTAATGCACATAGCTGCGAATCATCCACCCGCAATCGATCAACAGTCTCAGAACAAGAAAAGTAGCTGGCTTGAAGGCGCGTCATCAAGTCTGCTAGCTGCAACGCTAGGCACTCCTTCCCCATCCGACAAAGGGTCAAATACACCCATTCCACCTCCAGATATACTCCCTCCGTCCGATGACGAGGACGAAGAATTGGAATTATCGTCATCTCAGATACTTCAGTTTGAAACGGAAAATGCCAACATTCTGCAATCAGTTCAGGACACTCTTGAGTCTGTCCAACAAGCTGAGGCGCGGTTGATGGATATTAGTGCATTGCAAATGGAGCTGGTTAATCATCTGACAAGACAGACCGAGTTAACAGACCGACTGTACGAGGACGCAATAGCGACGACTTCGATGGTAGAGAAAGGCAACATTCAACTGAAGGAAGCAAAGAGGCGAGCGAAGGACAGTCGACTATACATCTTGGTGTTCCTGATTGGTGCTAGTATGAGTTTGCTATTCCTCCATTATTATTAAAGTATGTCTATGTTACAAAATGGTCCATACATCAGTCGACAAAATGGATTGGGTTAAACTAGAATTTTCAAGATTCGAACTTTGCTAAACTTGGTGTCCAGATGAAGGAGATAGAGGTCTCATCAGGGGATCATCTTCACCATAATCTTCAATCGCTTCTGCCGCAAGTTCATCGAGGCTAGGTGGTAGGCCCTCCAGGTGACGTATGTGTTTTTGAACCATGCGGTAAACGAGCCTAAAGCACAATGAGTTAGATATATTGCAAATGCAAAGCACGATCGCACCAGCTTGTGAAGACTGCAGTGACTAGTCCACCGGCCACTAGTAGGCCGTTGACTATCTTGGTCTCTATAAGATAATTAAGCACCCAGAAGCGGAGAGCACATGGAATCAAGTACGAGTATCCATATGGTCACGTTGACCACCGTCAGAAAGTGCAGCAATTCGGGAGCCAATGAAAACATGGAGAACAAGCTTTGGAAATACAAAGATTGTTGCTGTTGCAAACTGCCACAGCGAGACGGCCTCAATAGACTGGATAGATACAGGAACCGTTAGAAGTAAATGGACACGGGGCCGAAAAAACGCACGGCGAAGAGTGAGTTTGAATAGACCCATGGTGGGAAAGGTGATATGCGAATCAAAATAATTAGGGGTAAGCCTTTCGCGCGCTTGCAAAAGGTTCAGAGATGTACGCAATTTGGAAGACTCGGAGCTTACGACGACCGATTCCAGGGCTTGCCACTTTTCATTATGGTTAGACCATCGTCGTAGACGATGACTGAAGAAGAAGCGTAGTGTAACAAAGACCAGTGACGCGCCGACTATTGAAGCAGACGCAGCGATGTAGAATCCCTGCATTCCATACGCAAAACCACAAAGTGTCACAAGAGTAGTATGACCTATCAATGGCGGGAAAGAGATAACAACTTTTAGGGCAAAACTTAGTGGCAAAATAAATGCAGAAACTTAGTTTTCGTACCCATAGCACCAGCTAATGCTAGCCATCCGAAAGGCATTTCTGCCAGCATTCGAGCATGGTCATACAGGTATTGGGCAATACGTGCCGGTGTCACAACAATGACAAACGTTCCTAAGGAAGAGTGAGCGGGAAGAAGGGCTGTGAACGCCATTTCAAACCGAAACAGATGTAGAACAGTAAGACAAGCCAAATGAAGATCTGGGTACGCGAATTAGTCCAAGAGATGGGAACATTGGAATGGGCTTACCTTGCCAAAAACATGGAGATTATTATATCGTCTATATAAAATCTTGACATACTCCTTGACTATTGGGAATGTGTTGCTTAAAGAGTTTGCTTTAACAACAGCCATGATGACGATGATGGCCAAGTTTTGAGGTATGAGGGTCACGTGTCATGTAGGGCCTTGACGCGTTTCTTCATCCATGGAGAAATTCAGCGCATACCGAGTTGAGTGCTTTCATTCTTCCTAAGTCGCGTTCAGTCAACTTATGGGTATTTCCAGGACCCTGGAACTGGAATTCAGGTCAGACAATTGCTGTACCAGTGCTCTTCCACTCTCACGCCTTTACAGCCATTCCTAACACCCGTGCCTCCCTTGGGTTCTGACTTACTAGCCAAAGTCACCATTCCACTTCAATATTTCCTTGGGATTATCAGGACATTGATCATCCTTGCACTTCTCTTGTTATACGTCATCCTCGTTCCAGGAGCCTGTGTCATCTTTGTGTGTAAATTGCGTTGCAGTTATTATCACCATTCATTGCCGAACAGAAACCGATCCCGCCACTGCACCGTGCAATCGCATACATCCTCACAGCTCTTATTTCTCGCGCCGTCTTGCTGGTTCTTGGCTTCCTTTGGATATCATCAGAACAAGTAAAGAGGAAACGGGGGTGGGTAAAAGAAAGCTTCTTGTGATTTCTCCCTCTTACCTGCTTATCAAAGGAGGGGCCAGAATGTCACAGAATCGTGGAAACCACGAGCTGGCGATATCATCGTGTCCAATTGGGTTTCATGGATCGAGTTGTTGTGGTTGGCCGTTCGGCAAGTTTCCTATCAAAGACCTAGAATTTGACGCTGAGCCAAGGTCCTTCAGATTCGACCCCATTTTTGTTCTCCCTGTCTCTGATAAGCCTCCGATGTCCACGAACTATGATGCTGCACCAATCTCTCATACGCCAGGCCGGAGAGCAGGGACTGGCTCCGCCAATATCGCAGCACCACAAAAGTCTACCTCTTCTCCGATATCAATCCTTGGCTTCCAACCGGTTTCTCTCTTCAGGATTATTACAATGACAGGTCAAATACCTCCATTTGGCATTGACAATGGGAAAACACCTCAATCTCTTGAGCAATTGCGACAGAGAGCAGCCAGGCCAATTGTAGTCTTTCCGGAATGCACCACCAGCAATGGAAGAGGCCTCCTCCGGTTTGCTAAAGTTTTCCACGAAGAGGTTCCTGTGAAGAAATATCAAGTCTTCGTCATGTGTGTCAGGTCTGGATCACTCTTTTTCACTAAGCACAAGCGCTGAAACTGTTTCTCCTCCAGATACGATCCTCCAACAAGTATCACGCCGACGCTAACACACTCTATTCCGACTTTGACCTTTAACCCGCTTCCTCATCTGTTTTCTCTCGCGTCGTCTATCACACTTCCAACAATCTCCATACGTCTGCTTGCGCCATCTGAAGCTCCTAGTTCTCAGCATTTCCTTGTCAGCGAGATTATGGCGGATTCAGCGCTGCACGATGACCAGCTAACTGAAGTATGCGCAAGCCTAATATCTCAAATTGGGAAAATGAAGCGGGTGGGCATGGGATGGGAGGACAAAACGAACTTTTTGGATTTCTACAGAGACAAAAGGAAAAACTGATGTTTTGTGGGTTGCCAGTCGTAATTGAAACTGCCTTTCGACTATGAGTATCATCGGTTCATACGAATGATGTGGAAATTTTATGAAAAAGCTGCATCAATGAAGGCCATTATACGATAATTGCGAAGTACAGAGTGAATATCTCAAATCGACATGCAAGTTACAATTGTTATGAGGATTGAATGTCTGATGAGAGTTTGATGAGAGATTAGTCTGAAAATCGTGAATAGACATCCTTGAGGAATAACACGAACCTGTTTAAACAGTGTTGCAGAGATGACCTGGATCAAAAGTCTGAGAGTCGTAGCCATACACTTGGTCGAAGGTAACGTTAGAAAAATGACCAGCAGAATTATCGAAGTCATATTTCCACCCATCTGACATCGAACCGTAACCGTAGCCACTGTGGCGACATTGCCGTCCGTATCGCGACTCTCGTACGTTAGGAAGAGGTTCAACTTCCAGGCTTCTTTCAATCCTAAAAGTCGAAGGAGGATGCAACAAATAACGTGCATGATTGTTCGCTAGTGAATGCTCTTCAGACGCAGAGGAAGGACTGAGAGGTTTGGGGTGATATGCTGGTGGCGGAGATCGACAGATTGGAGGCTGGGGATCATTATCCCTGTGTTGATAGGCATGTCGAGATTCATAATCGTCAAAAGCAGAGGTATTCGAAGCATAATACGATCGCGAGCCGTCGGAGGATCGTTCGCGTCGAGAAGTCCCCCGTCGCATAGGAGAACGCGAACGTGAACGCGAACGTGAGAGGCACCTATCAATATACCCCACTGACTGCTAGGAAGATGACATGCCTTAAATTTTGTCACTCGATTTTCAAAAAAACAACAGACCTCTGGTCGCCCACTAACTCTTACACGTTGTCCTCCCAAAAATTTGTTATCAAGTTCCACAACCGCGCGTTCTGCATCTTCTTTGGTAAAATATTCGACGAACCTGGACACAGCGAAGATTAGCGACGGCTAGATTGTATAGGAAATGGCAATACCCTCTTCCTGGATGCTTCTTGTCAAGATCACAAAAGGCAACGAGGCCACCCACAGTTCGTCCAAAATCCTTCAAATCCTGTAAACTACTCAGAGCGAAGATGTAACGAGAGGGCACGTCACCAACCTGCCAGCGTATTTTACGAGGGATATTAGAAACAACGACCGGGAATCGGCAGTTGACATTTTCGGGTATGGGTCTGTCGGACTTAGATATGAGGAAGAGCTTGAACACAATGGCTGTGGACAAAACCTTGGAGAAATGCTCGACGGTGACTCTGATGCAGTGCCTTTGCCAGCTGACAATCGCCTATCTTTACGCATGGGACGGGCAAATTCGATCGTGATACCTCCACCGTTGACCGTTACTGAGAGCTCTAGTCAACGATGCACTGCGCCTTACTTTCACCGAGAAAGGGTTGGTCTCGAAATGTTTCCACCACATCCTGAGCATCCTTTTATATGTAAACTTAGACGCTCGTTGCATTTTGACTTGAAAAAAAGAAACGAGCCTTCTGTGACGCAAACTGTACAAACGCATAATCTCATAGAATAAAACGTCAACGAACAGAATGCTAAGTAGTAATTCTTCCCACCGTGCACCATCTTGACCTCGGTAATTTTTCCATAGGTAGAAAGATGCTGGTTCAATAATCGATATAAGAGGTCACAGAGCGCCATATCAAGACCTACCTTCAAGAGGGACTTGTGGTCTACATAGCTAGGAAGGTCTATGTGTTTCTGCGGTGAGCAAAAGGCCTAAGAATGCGACAGACGGTGTGCAGACTTCGCATATATAATCGTCTTGAAGGTGTCGTTGGCGACATGATAGTAGGCAAGGCATATGATAGTAACTGCGAAGGCAAAATAGCCAGATTCGAAGGAGTTAATTCAGGCTCCGCGACAGGTTACATCTACATCCGCCCTTGGTCTTCCTTTTGCTAAATTAAATCTAACACCCACACATATACAGATCGATCGCTCCTATAGTCGCAGTCCTCCATCGACTGTAGATCACAATTTTGCCTTCATCTGTCAAAGCATGTTATTTAACGAAGTAATTATCTCTCAGCTAGCACGTACTTTGGCCACCTGCTGGAGAGCCTGTCGCAAATCAGCTTTAAGATCCTAAATGGACGGGCATGACGTTAGGAAAGCAGATGTCTAAAATGTAGGCACAAACCTCAGCTTCTTCGACACCAATACTAAGCCTAATCAGGCAGGGATCTGCACCGGGGTCACTTTGGAGTCGATGTTCTGCCAACGACTCAACTCCTCCCAGGCTCGTGGCAGGCTACATACACATGATCAAAATTTCACATACGCGGGTATTTTGCAAACTCACCACAAAGTATTTCAAGAGGTGACAGAAGTGAGTAGCATATTCCGGTTTTCCGAGCTGAGAAATGTATGAATTAGTATGTTGTGACCAAACAACAGTAGGTCAAAATCTCACCAAAATCGCAAACGTTGGGTTCCATCCTCCCGTCAGTTGTTGCTTTGGTTCGAAACCCCTCTCGTCTTTGATTTGGAGGGACGAGTGCCAAACTCGGGTAATGACACCACCGGGTATTCCTTCGAATGTTTGACCTACGGGAGTGGAGGCGGCGGCTTGAAGCCACGCAGCAAGGACAGTCGCAGTCTCTGATTGCCTCGGAACTCTCAAGTGAAGTGTTCGCAAAGATCTCAAAAGCAACCAGGCTTCAAGAGAGCCCATCATACTTCCAAGGAAAGTTCGATCATGGTGCAACTGTATTTTCAGATATTATGACCAGCGAACGGGTTGGTAAAGAAAAGTAAGACGCACCACATTCCATTGTTCTACATCTTTTACGACAAGGACACCGCACAGCAGATCAGAGTGACCGCCGAAATACTTTGTTCCTAAGTCCTTCTCAGCATGCAGATTTCGTGACAATAAAAGAATGGCTAACCAGAATGGAAGACGCTAATAAAACGGAACATAATATGGACTTGTTCAGATCGTATGTAACGTAAACTACGCACCAATCGGCCCCAAAATCAAAGGGATACTGGAGGGGAGGCGGAGCAAAGGTAGAGTCAACTAGAAGTGATCCCCCAACTTTATGTACCTGGGCGAGGGTGTTGATTTGAACAATTAAACCGGGGAAGCCAAGATGCTACACACCTTATTCGCATAGTACTGTATATCTCTAGCTTCGCCAGTGGGATTCAAAGGTGTCTCCAACCAGCACAGGTCTCCAGGCTGGTATTCGTCATCGAGATCAATGACCTGCAACGTCGAGTCCTTGGCCTTTTTGTATGTTTCGATAGTAGCATGGCAACCATGATACCCCCCTCTAATAGCAATCCTCTTTGGCTTGAAGAATACGAGGGCCTAGCAAACTATTAGGCATCATATCGGCTGTGTCGGTAACAAATACATACCGCATAAGAGGCAGCAAGCCCAGAAGCATAAGTTAAAGCATATCCATTCTTGTCTAGAAGGTCAGCAGAGGTCCATGCCAACAGAGGTAAGGCGATCTCACATTGATACGACTAAGGATGTGTTCAGCACGCGTGCTCACCTGCTGGGTGTAACGTGAGTATATGTGCCTCGATGGGTTTCGCATGTCGAGGTCGTCAGGTAGAATGGGAGCATCCGACAGAGGCTTTGGTGCACGGAAAGCTTTAAAAAAGATCGTATGTATGAACATCTAGCAGGTGCTTGTAGTGGTTCAACTCACTGGTAGAGACTGAAATGGATGGGGCAACTTCTGGCCCGACACTGGTGTTCTGTGCATCGAAGTGAATAAGGTCTGTTCCGTTCAAGGGTTTAGTGGGCGCCATGAGAGTTCCAAGGTGGACTGAGTGAGCGGACTGGGTGACGCCTTTGAACTTGGAAACTAACCCGTCTCCGACCTGACCCCCGTTCCCACAGGACAGACTACCGAGTCATTCCTTTAGCGACTTTTGATGGGCCTACATGACATGCATACGGTGAGTTCTCTAGGCTAGTACATATACATACATGGAAAAAGTACAATAATTATGAGAGAACTGGCAGTAGCTACCAATAAGATACCAAGATAACCACTCCTCGAAGAAACTCAACCAGAAGGACCATACATCTCGGCATTATCTACATTCCCCTCTAATAAACCTGACTGTCGCATAAATGACATCCATTGCTCATCCATAGTCATCATCATTCCTAGATGGACCAAGGGCTCTGGAGTGTCGCTTTTGACTGAGAAGTTACTATAGTCGGGTAATGCATTGAACGGCATGTTGGGCGGGGGAAAAGTCGGAGGGTTACTGAGATAATTTGACTGGCCTACGGGAGCAAAAGGCGCAGAAGGTGACCACGAAGCACTCTGTAGGTCCTGTTGATCCAATGGAAAATACTGTCGATTTGGTTGAAAAGAGCTTTGTGGAGGATATGAAATCGTCGGCGAAGCGATTTGTTGTGGGCTCGATGGTGCTGTGTGTTCAAGAGGTATGTTTGATAAATATTCCACAAGTGAGGGGTGGACGTCAGGTGTTTCTGCCGCAGGGCTCCCAGCTGCGCTGTTTCCACTATTTGTGGGTGAAGATGGCTTTTTTCGATTGCTGGATTTATTCAGCAGTTTGCTCACAAGAACTCGCGTTTGTCCTCCGAAAAGCGCAAGCTCGTCGTCACCGTAATCAGGTTTGCCCACGGCTAGGACCGCGTTGGTTGTTGGATTGCCGCTTCGAAATTGCGAGTATACTTGAAAGGCTTTTTCTCGCAATTTACGAAGGATAACCTTGTGGGATAATGAGTTTGCATTGTAGAATCAAACGATAGGTTCTTACCAATCCACTTCTCGCACGGCGAGACTGTGAGGCACCTTTTTCAAATAGGTCACAAGCCAATCCTAGTTCAATGAATGCACTAGGAGCCATGCTTGATGACGGAGAGCGGGTGACGATGGTACCGACAATAATCTAGACTACATCTTCAGTAAAAAAAAGAGGAGAAATAAAATGCAACGAACGGCCGCAGAAAACACTGCACGATGTCAGCAGTGGTCCTTACTTCCATAAGAATTACTCACAATGTGTCCAGACACTCCACCACCTACAACACAGGTCAGGAAACCTGTCAAAGTGATTCAGATTCGATTTGATCATTCCAGAGGCACATCGATATGCTGCAAGGAAGGACGGTGCGTAAGGGCTGCGTAGAGGATTCGCGGGATGATCAAGCATAGCTTGTGCAAAAAAGCTCCGATGAATGTACAACAACGCTAGAGTGCAAAGCTATAAGATATTAATCCGAGATCCATTTAACCTGAACACACCGACTGTGCGATACTGCGCAAGTAGGCAGCCACGCATGTACACTGATGGAGTGCAATGTTCGTCTTCCGCACTCATGAAGACATTAAGATGCGGAGGAAGTAATTTCTCCCGGACTTTGCGATCAAGATCCAGTACCGTCTGGTAGTGTGGGGGCTCGGCCGTTAACGTGGATTCAGTCACCGTGGAGAAAATCTCCTTCGTGAACTCGTATTTCCATCGGTAATCTGGAAGGAGTTTGATCAACCTAAACGACGACGAGGTAAAAAGTGATGTATAGTCACAGCCTTTAAGCGTATTCCCATCCTCATCAAGAGTTGCCTCGTCGTCTTCAGGGAATTCGCAGTCAATGTAAGATAGGCGAATGGAGGGCGGCCGACCAGTCCCGAGGCTCTGTAATTCGGTCTACTTCATGCGACAAGTCCTGAACTGAGCATCACTCACATAGAAAAGATCAGTAGAAAAAAGTTCCCAGAAAAGGATTCTTCGTCGCTGGACTGTTTTTGGATCCATATTAAATCTGGCACTATCGCGATCTGCGGCAAATACCGTTAGATGTCGAAGACAGTTCGCAAGAAGGCAACGTACGGAGACCGATCTAACCATCACAGCAAACTGGGTCAATAGGATAGAATAGAGTATGTGTATGTGATTGGCTTACGCTTTGTGCTAACTTGCAACTTAGAGATAGCAATATCCATGAACTGTCTGTTGGGTTGGATGTTCCTCCGAGGTTATGGAAGGCTGCTAGAAGGGACACCGCTTGCACGGTGGTTATTTCCGGAGATTCAAACACAGACCGAAGTGACAAACAAGCCCGACTTAAGTGATAGTAAGTGTCAGACTCTGAACTATCTTTGTGCAACGAAGTCAAAAAGGAGCTAAACGAACAGAGCACTCAAGACGACTCACGAGGCTCAAGGGTGAGGTCGACCAAGGCACCTATAGCAAAAACGAGGAAGAGAACGGCGAGCTTATGGGGAGATATTGTGTGAGGGCCGGGTGAATCAGTCGCCTGCCGTTCTTTTAGTGACTTGTAAACGGGTGAGAGGATCTCGTCAATAATCTCGTCCCTCTTTATTGGTCGGAAAGCCCAAAGACCGTGCTCCATGTACGTTTCGCAGAGAGACCACGCACGGGGTTGGCTTGGAAGGTAACCGAACAAAAGATCAAGAGACTTATCAACGCTCTCGGAGCTATCTCGACCACCGAAAGGAAAAGTATTGGACAATTGGGAAATTTCTGACGACATTTCCAGCATAGGTTCGCTATCTGGACCAGATGCCATCTTGTCGAGTTCAGCACCCGCCTAGTCAATTGATGTTTGTGAGAAAATTAAATTGAGATATGATCCTCAAACGAACCAGCAACAGTGCCTAACGAGGAAGAGCAAGTAAGATGAAGCAATGCGACCCGCAATATCGAAAACAAACCTCAGATCCTGCAGACCTTCCAAAATACTTGACTTGGCCATGGTCGCCAATTGTCAGCGTACCCAGAGCGTCGATAGAATCGATAGAATTGTCTCGAGGAGGCTCCTCTTTTTCAAGAGCGTGACCTTTGTCGGGTCCAAACTTAATTGACAGGAGCTCGTCGCGCAACAATGGATGGGTTTCGCTAGACACCCCAGACTGAAAAATAGCGAGAGCATCTTCTAATTGACGAATTCTTTGTCCCATTTCTGCTATCTTTGCATGCAGTTGGGTTGTATCGGCAAGGACAAATCTACCAGATATCTTAGCAAGAGATCGGATGAGTGACAAAAGCGTACCTTGTGCCTTGCCCAGTAGAAAGGCTGCCATTGGGACAAATAGAGGGGCATCCGCGGCGGGCTAACAACGTTAACATAAGGTGGGCATTGCCTAGCTTTGACATTCAATAAACTACTTACTACAAGACCCACAGGGTAATTTCTTATCACATTTCAGTTTCAGCCTTCACGCATACCATTAAAGATTGAAGTACGCAAACGAAAAGATAGATACCTTCGACATTCTGCACAGGAGATCTGCGTAAGTGATCTGTATGAGTATATGGTAGGGTAAAATCAAATCATGGACGTACTTCGCCCCTTGCTCGTCGCACATCAACCTCGTCTTCATTTGTTAGCTTGCGTGACGTACGACGAGCGACGCCATGAGCGAGATGCGATGGCTCTACAGGCATGTACGAAGAATCCACACCTGGTCGTGTAGCCTGTAGACACTTGTGTAATGAACAAGGGTCAATTTTTGGTTCAGAGTTTCACCGGTGATCGGCAAGTTGAGCCGGGAGTGATTACAAAGTACGTCACTGGACTTGCTGTGTAGCTGCTAGCAAGCTTCTTGATATTGACTACCGACTACTATAGTCTGTAACTGATGTTTCTATAGAATCCAATGCATACTTGAATATAAAAGAGTAATAACACCACCTGTGGCCACATGTTGGATATCACGTCAACGTGACTTGGGCGTGATCACCTACATGGGTAACGCATCTTGTCCTGGTCCTTCTACTTCCAACTCAACTCGTCACTCTTTTATCCATAAACCATGGTAAACGCATACATGACTCTACTCTCTTTAACCGCTCTTCTTCCTTTTTTCTCTGTTCTTGCTTCCGCAGCCGCGACTACTCTACCAACCAGATACACTGCGCCGCATTCCTTGGGACCAAACTACAAATTCGATCCGCGCGATGGTTGGCAGGCTATGAACGTCTCGGACCTTCCGTATAAATACAAAAATTCAACCACCTCTCATAATCACTCGGCGCAGAAAAGGAGCGCTGTCTCGAAGCTAGGCGTCGGCGATACCATCAAGGGAGTGGTATCTCATCTAATGAAAGGAATGAAGGGAATCGGACAACCAGAACCCGTAGTCATCACTTGGTACATTTAATTCATCGATCATTGCCCAAAGTCAACTGCATATCTAACTTGTTTACCAAAGGTACACTGGCCATGATCTTCTGAATCCTAGTTGCTGGTCTCATGGGAATTGGGCACCCACGGTTAGTTTCTGAGAGCCTTGAGATAATTCGATAAAGATATAAAATGCTCACCTTAATTAGGATAATTCTTTTGCGTGCGCCACTACTCTCCATGGATGGAGCGACCGCCCAAAGTGTTTTCAGTTTCTTGAACGCAAGTCCTATTTTCGATTATAATTTTAATCTCTCCCCGATGCTTACAATTTTCTTGCCTTCCAGTTTGCAGTTGTCCCGAAAAATGCGTCTTTGTTCGAGTCGTGGATAGTTGTGCGGGTTGCCCCACAGGCTCTCATCACGTTGACCTGACGAAAGCCGCCTTCTGCGCTATTGCCGATGACCTCGATGTTGGGAAATTGAAAGTATATTCCAGGCCTGCCACTCGACCTGACTATTGGTAAGATCCAGCTAAGTTTCTTCATTACAGGAGGCTAAGCTGAACCTTTTTTAAAAGGGAAGTTGACTTTTGGGGCCCAGAGGATCATCAGTAAAACTTTAGAATAATGTGACCCTTGATTGTATAACAAAGCTTGTAACGCTGTATTACACACTATCCTATCATGTAGAATATGTAAATTGTAGAACCTCTATACTTTGATGCCAACCCTTTTTCTCTTCTTCCCTTCTGCAATTCTTGCACGAACTTTTTCCTCATCTAGGCCATCTTCTTCGTAAAATTGAGCGGTCCGGTCAGCGTCACTACGTCTCCGGATATATTGTAACGCAGCGAGGTTATACCCAAGGATATCCTTTTGTCGTTGCAAAGCAGCGCGAAGATGTTTTCTCAACGAAATGAGGACGGTACGCATTACGCGGTTTGTAACAATTTGATGATGGTGTGTCTTGAGTAAGAAGAAAATGATTTGAGAAACCAGAGGAATGTTCAATTCCTGAATCTTTGTCAGTGAGAGCTGCTATAATTTCGTGAGCTCATACCTTTTGGGCCCACATGCTTAGATAAAACATCAAAGAAACGACCTTTCCAAATGGAAGAACGAGCAGGGCGTCATGCAATGCAGCGCTATGAACTTTCTCGACTACCCAAAGGACGTACTCATCCGGAGTCTTGTCAAGTTGTATGAGAAGCTGGTTTCTAACTGGAGGCTGTAACCGCATCGGGCTGTCTTCTGGCAATTTTGCCATGTCTTCTTCATACGCCTGGAATGTAGTGCGCTCCTTGTCAGCCAGATCAATGGCCTCCATAATTCGTTCTCCGGCCATCAAAGTCTCCGTGGTTTGTTTTGTTACTGCAGACACCTCTGCCTGAGCTGATTGGTCAACCGGAGCACCTTCTATTCCGCTTCCAATAGGTGCCTCGGTGCGATTCAAGGAATCCGCTATTCCCTTTTCATACACCATTTCAAGTTCTCGTTCGCGTTCTTCTTCGAGGAAAATCTGAAAGGTGATGTGAAGATTAACCTCGAATATTCTAGCCCATAATTCGCACCTGATCATCTTCATCTTTGTCCCAAACACGAATCGATTTGTCGTGTGAACCTGTTACGACAAACCGGCCATGGTGACTGAGCACCATTGCCCAAATTTCGCCGTGATGACCTCGAAGGTTCTGGATATGTTCAAACTAGAAAAAAAGCAATGAGATCATCGTTGCCTTGGAGAGATTATTTCTCTGCCTACTTTATCACCGTCCCAGTATTTCAACATCTTATCTTTTCCGGCGGTCCAGAAATAATGCGACCCTTTCTCGAATGCGACCTGCATGACGCTTTCATCGTGAGCGAATATTGACTTGTGACAGTCTCCAAAATCAAGGCCCCAGATCTTGACATTCTTGTCTGCAGAGCAGGTGACAATGAGTTTCGAGTCATCGGAAATGTCCATAGACAACACCGGCAGCTATGATGCACGAGGTGAAAAAATCAGCCTTCACTCTAGCAAGTCATCGCATACCTTGTGCCCATACAACGATAGGAAAAACTTGAGAGAGTCTTGGTAGAAAACTTTCACCGTTGAGTCCAGAAGTGACACGGCTAGAAGCTTCCCATTCGGACTGTACTTGACAGCGAGAACGTCATCGGTCATTTTCAAAGTACGGGTATGCACGAGAGTGATTAATTTCCCATTTTGTGACTGCGAACAGCGTCATTAGAAAAATTCAGGCGAGATCTATATAAAAAGACTTACAATTTCTCCATCTACATTCTTGCGTTCAAATTCCCAAAATTTAACATCTTTGTCGGCGCTTCCACTAACAAGAGCCCGTTGATCGGCCCTGACATGCAGAGACCAGACAGTGCCTGCATGAGCTGGTATTGTGTCTATCAAAGACGAAGATGGAAGGTCGTATATGAGGATTTCTCCGCTTTTGGTACCGATGGCGATCTATCACAGGAATTGGTTTACTGCTGCCAAACAAAGAAGACAAGGAACTAACTTGACGGTCACCAGGTAGGAAAGTGCTACTGATAGCATATCCGCAATCTATTGTTCTGATACACGCATTAGTCTTCATGTTCCAGATTTTTAAAGAACCTAAGGAAAATAAGTATCTATCGACATGAAATGAAAAAGTGGGATACCATTGGACGCAGAAGCTAATACTTCATCATCGGAACTCAGTGACAGTGTACGAACATCGGTCCTATGGCCTGGAAGATCGACAGAAAACGCGCGGACAGCTTCGGGGACATCTTTAGATTTGGTTGGTTGGGGAATATTGTATACTTCGATGTTATTTGAAGATAAGGCTGTCATTATCTTGAAGTCCACATGATCAGAGATAATAGGAAAAGTAAAGCACCAGGACTCACTTGAATAAAGCCTTTTGATAAAACATCCTCGCCGAAGTCAAAAGACCTTATTTTTCCACTGGCACGTACAACAAGGTATGGGGTGAAGAGGTCGACCAGTGTGACTTCCTCAGCGTCAGCATCCTCATCCGACGCATTTTGTATTTCCTCCTTCTTGGTTGAACTCTTGCCCTGCTTTTCTTTTGCTCTTTTTTTCCGCCTGACTTGTTTCTTCCGCACTTCCTCTTCAGATCGGATACGAAATATTTCGACAGAACGGTCATGGGACTGTACAGCGAGGAATGGTTGCGAGGGATGGAAACCAACTTGCGAAACACGATGGCGAGACGCAAGAGGAAGAGAAGACACTGGATGGATTATTTTTACGACCTGGGCATGAAGATATAGGTCAGTAAGTTCAATTCGTTAGGAGTCCATCAACAACAAACTTCGCCTGACTCAGTCTCACGGAGACCATTTGTTAACGCATGTTGATCAATTCTCCAAGCTTTCAACTCTCCATCGTTACTTCCAGTGAAAATCAGGTCGTGTTTTGGGTTGACATCCATAGTCCAAACTTCAGAGCGATGAGCAACCACGGTCTGGATACAATGATGCGTTGAAAGATCCCAGAGCTTTAGGAAGGTATCCTTCGAAGAGGTGAGCAAAAGTCCCGTTGCGGAGGCAGTTGAAGTAGATGGAAGATCTGCCGGGGTAAGGAACTGGATGCTCGTAATTTGATCACGATGTCCACGAAGGCTGTGGGTTGAAATGAGTATCTTTGACCAATCTTCACACTCATAGGCCGTACCGGAATAATCCTGCTTCTGCTACCACATCCCACATAATGAGGTCAGTATCCTGAGATCCTGACGCAAGCCGGGTCCCTTGCTCATCGAAGCAAAGCGCAGTAATAGATTTTTTGTGGCCATTGAAGGTTGAAACCACTGAATTGTTATTTGAATTCCAAATGCGAATAGATCCATCTGCATAACCAACTGTGAAGATGTTCTTTTTTGGGGACTGCAAAATAGCAGTAACTTCCGCAATATGGCTTATTTCGTGCCACATAGAAATCTAGGTCGCGTCAGTCACGAGAAATATGATCTGAAAAGCTACGTGCCATTGTTCCCTTCTTGACATCCCATACCAACACATCCTCCAACGCAGGAACATAGGCAAATTTACCATCGTATTGAGAATTGGCAGACGAGCTACACACCAAGCCAAAAGCCTAGAGAGATGATTTAGAAACCACGAGATAAAACTATATCCAAGACGAACAGTCCCAGGGACGTGCTTGCTGTACGTCTTCACCATGGCTGGTGGGTTGTCCTTGCAAGACAAGATGAAGAGAAAGTTTTGAGTGGCACGTGACTTCACGATCATATGAACTTCCAAGTGACTTGCCGAGCCGCATTCACTAGAAGCTCCAAAGCACATGTGCATCGGTTTCTCTCGACCATGATGCTTTACCCAAACAGCCCAGAAGCTGCCCTCAAGTTTCTGAAGTTTGTCAATGCTTCCCCAACCCCTTTCCATGCTGTGCACAATGCCTCTGTGCGCCTTGAGCAGGCGGGCTTCAAAAAGGTATTTGCATTATCAAGATTCTGATAACACAACATATTGACACGATACTTGTCAAGCTTCATGAGAGAGACGATTGGGAGAAAGAAATTCAGCCTGGAGGCAAATACTTCTTCACCAGGTATTACTCTCTCTAAGCCGCTTAACGTGAAAGCCATCAATCGTCGCCCACTAAATTTTTGTGATCAGGAATCAGGCTGCCCTTGTAGCATTTACAATCCCTGCTAAATGGAAACAGGGCGCAGGAGTCAGCATTGTTGCAACCCACGTTGATAGTCCTAACCTCAGGGTGCGTCAACTAACATGAGGGCTAACATTAGAGTAACACGATTGATAGGTTCGTCCCATCTCAAAGCGCACAAATGTGGGATACCTTCAAGTCGGAGTCGAAACTTATGGTGGCGGAATCTGGCATTCATGGCTGGATCGCGATCTTTCGTTAGCTGGTCGTGTGGTCGTTAAGGAACAAGGACAGTTTGTGTCAAGGCTGCTAAAAATTGATCGACCTCTCATGCGGATCCCAACTCTCGCCATCCATCGTAAGAGTTCTCATATTTTTTCATTTCCCTTTATCGCTAATCAGGTCTTTATAGTGGACAGGGCTACCAATGACAACTTCAAGTTTAATCAGGAAACTGAATTTGTTCCAATTCTGGGATTATTGGAAAATCAGTTCAATACGAAGAAAGATGAAAACGGATCAGTCCAA
Source organism: Tricholoma furcatifolium (assembly GCA_018854895.1). Classification (NCBI taxonomy): domain Eukaryota; kingdom Fungi; phylum Basidiomycota; class Agaricomycetes; order Agaricales; family Tricholomataceae; genus Tricholoma; species Tricholoma furcatifolium. Next base: position 66,766 of record JABAJV010008571.1, read on the forward strand.
GGGAACGCACAATCCAAGGCGTCGAGCATCCAGGCTAATCACCACTCCGAACTATTGTCTCTTTTAGCAGCAGAACTCTCGATAACACCAGATGAAATCCATGATTTCGAGTTGTGAGCTTACCCCGGATATTGCTATTCCCTCTTGTCTTAATGATCGTTGTTTCGTTTTCTAGGGCCCTTTATGACACACAACCAGCTACCCTCGGCGGGCTGAACAATGAATTCATCTTCAGTCCTCGTATGGATAATCTTGTGTCATCGTAAGGCCCTTCATCATGCCATTCGCCGGCTGATGCTAACTGTGTTAAGTTTCTGTGCTGTCGAAGCCATCGCTGAAACGGCTTCAACACAATTATTCCCAACACTTGAAGGGAACGTCAATTGCATTGCACTCTTCAACCACGAAGAGATCGGGAGTGTCTCAACTTCGGGTGCCGAGTCTAGCCTCATCCCTTCCCTCCTCAACAGACTTTCCCCCACGCCGGCGAGTTTGGCCCAATCCATTTCCCGGTCTTTCCTCATATCTGCTGATATGGGGCACGCTGTCCATCCCAACTACACTTCCAAGCATGAGGAAAATCATAAGCCCAGAATGAATGGTGGAATCGTGATCAAGACTAATGCTAAGCAAAGATATGCTTCTGATGCCATTTCTACTTTCGTCGTCAAACAATTAGTCGAACGAAAGGGTGGGCGGGTTCAAGAATTCGAGGTTCGAAACGATATGTACGCTGCTGCCTGCACGATACTTTTATTTTAATGCTCACTAACGAATATCACAGGCCTTGCGGTTCTACAGTCGGCCCGATGTTGTCTAAGATTGGCCTTCGAACTGTCGATGTCGGAAATGCAATGTTGTCTATGCATTCCATAAGGGAAACAGCTGGCTCACACGACGTCCAAAATGCAATCGACCTCTTCTCCTCATTCTTTGAAGGATTTGCAGAGCTTGACAAGGGCCTAACAGTGGACTAGAATTCGTATTTCGAAAGGCAGCTACTTAATCTTAATTCAAGGTGTACCTGCAATATGAATTGGTTATTCTAACGCAAGCAAGCTTGCTATTCTGTGATCCTTCGGCGTGCCCTGGTTAGCGTTTACAGATAGGAGGCTTCTGGGTCAGAGCAGGGCCCGCGAGAGATACATCGATACATGGCACAGTTGTCAAACAAACTATGCGATCAAAACCGCAAAAAGGGTCATTACCCATGTCGCAAATAGGCCCTAAAGAACTATCTTCTAGACTTTTTTGTGGGTGGCTCAGATGATGCTCCAGGGCCACCTAGAAGGGTTCGTTTTTTCGTAGTGCGAGCATAGTGAGCAAGTACCCATTCTCGTTCAGCTTCGTTTTGCTCGATTGTACCTTGTCGGATTTCATATGCTGCAAAGGATGTTAGCCCGTAAGTCGAGCTGAGACGAAGGGTGCTTACGCTTCATTTCGAAACGGGGGCCAACCTCAGCAAGTTGCACCTGCCGTGGTATTTTGACGAATACATGATGCCTTGAGGAATGTTAGCCACGATTTATTGCGAACGGAGGCGTTTTTACCGAAATGATATGAAATCATCCTCGTTGGCGAAGGTCATAACGCGCTTGCTATCCTCCTTGGGAACAGGGAAAAGATATTTGAGTACATCTTGAACGCGCTGTCCTAGCGACGAGGTGAAGTTCTCGAAGATGAGGTGAGGATATTGTTCTGAGACAGTGGAGTTTTTGTAGGTTCCTATGTCGTGACGAAGGGAGACGTTGTTGAGCGTAAAGAAGACGGTTGGACCATGAGGAAAATGAGAGACAATCATGGCATCTAGGGTGAATGAGTTTTGACAAACGGTCAGAGTGACAAATAATTAACCTGGAACACCACGATGTTCGTGTAGGACAATCAAATCTGTTACATCATTGGCTCTGCAGGCTTCAGCGAGCTCTTTCACTACGTAATTTCCGCGATTTATACGATGTGAGTTTGGAAAAACTAGTCTCATCTCCTACCACATTGTTGTTAGAAATTTAAGAGCTTGCATTGGCTCTAACGCTTACTTTTGCGAACTGCAACAGTTTAGAACTTGGATCACGCGACGTTGTTATAACTATCTTGGGGTCCTGGATACCAGCACGAGAGTACTCATTGTCGATATGCGTTGTGGGCTCTGAAGGTCGTTAGAGAAGTCAAATAAAGACGGTACAACTTCGCTCACCACTCTGAGCATCATCGAAAGCCAGATCTTTGCCTAAATTCTTTGCGTCCTTTTTCAACTCTGTGGGTAAAGATTTTCCGCTCGCCAAAGCATCTTTTAATTGTTGCTTTCGTTCGTATGTCTGTCGTTCTTGAGCTTCTTGTGACTTGGCATAGACGTATTGGCGTCTCTCTCTGATTTGGCGACGAAGCTTTTAGATCATAAGCAAACAATTTTTCCATACCAGCAACCACATACCATTTGTCGTGGACTGGGATAAAGATGTTGATCAAAATTTTGTGACGTGACCGTCACTCCCTACTTTAACACACTTCGAAGTTGGAAGGGGTATCTTGTTTACTCAGTATTTTATACGTAGTACGTCCACAGGCGAGGCATTTAAAATACCAAAACAACGTCTTTCGCTGCTTCCATTCCCATACCATAGATATACGACATGATGTCGTTGCGTAAATTATCATCGTCTAGATGCGACGAAGTCTAAATGGGTAATAATAAGTCTGAGGATTTCAAGATGACGAAAGGCTCAGGCAAACCGTTATGGGTACAGCACTTATTCGATTGTTTTTCACATCAGAAACCACCATTATGTGGTCAAGGTCAATCTCATCAACCAATCCCAAATCTTGTGAGTCGATGACAGTGCATGGAGTTTTTTTAAGAGAAAAAGCAAGGAAATACCTTGATTTTCGCTACTTGGATCAACCCGTGAGTTTTCTGGACGAGTGAAGCAGCCATATCTATACTGGTCAAGAATCGGAAGACAATGTGACAAGGGATGCCAATCGTAAGTCTCCTGATTTCAGATCAGCTACGTTTCCAACTTGAAAGGGGGGCATGGGGCTCACAGGATCAGCCAAATAAGATGGTGCATACTGTGCTTTGTACCGCATTTTTGGGCAGGAGTGGATGTAGAAGCCTAAAAAACAACATTTTCACCGATGATTAGTGACAAGGGTGAATTTTTCGAAGGCGAACCCATGTACAAAAAGTCCATTTCTGATGCGCCAGCATTATGCATCTCCAGAACGAGAGATATCTCTCGTAATGCACTTAGCTACAGCGCCTTGCTATTTAAGTACGAGTTTGATTTACAATGCAAGCCAACATACCTTCCCCAACGAAAACTTGTCCCAGGCATCACCATACATGAAGTAAACACTCGATAAACATTTTGGGAGAATGTCAATAACCCCCATCGCAATTAATTGGCCATCAAGCCTATACAGCTGGTGATAGGAGCCATAATTTTTGGGGAGATGAGGAGGAGGAGTAGAAGTATACATAATCGGTTCCTCCTGAAAATTACCAAGTGTTTGTTCAGGTTCAGGTTCAGGTTCAGGTTCAGTATTAAACACATACGAGAAGCGGTGACTCTACTAAAAAACGTTTGAATCCGTGGCGTGTCGAACTGTCGTGATGGATGTTGGTTTGGTATCTCTGGAATAAATCATACTTTTCCTCTGTGAAAGACGAAGGCTCGATATTCGTCTAAACACAATTATCAGCGACATCGAAGAAAGTTGACATATACCAATGGTACTTCGAAAATGTGCTGAGTTGATTCCTGTCCGTCTATGAACCCTGCTTCCGATGAATGTATGACATCACAAAGAGAAAAGGATGTAACATTCGGAGGCTTGGTTTTTGCTCTCCTGTCCATATCGATTATCAACGAATCGGAGATGAGGAAGAAAACAGTAATCACTGCATGGGAACTTCCACGTCCATGCGCTCGTCGTCTTTTCCCGCAATAACAAAACGATTCCACCTAGGCTTTGTGAGACAGAACATTTGCCCGACTTCTTTCGTACAAACCGATAGATAAGCTTTCTTTGACTTCGCGAGGCGTTGAATTTTGTTGCATTTAACCTAATAGTGTACTGAGGGCAACATGTCCTCTTCATGTCCGGTTTATAGCAGAAGGTTCCTAAAAGACGCGTTGACAAAAACAGCCCAGAAGGAGCTCTGAACTTACCTGAACGGCGCCATCCGCGATCTATCATCGTTTGGTATACCTGGAAGGGCTGTCCAGTGCATTTCGTTGTATCTCACGCTTATACGCACCCCACAGGACAACCTGTAAGCAGACAAACTTGTAGTATGCTCACTAGATCGATCAACACTTCGCTCTCCAGGTGGAGAGCAGTAACCGCATCTTGAGGAATAAGGACCATTGGGTTGAACGATGGAATTCAAAGGCATCAAGCCGTGCGCGTGAGGTTACGGGCGAGAGGACGTATCTAAGTTGGTGTTGAAATTTGAAAGCCAGTATGTGTATTATTTGTAATCAAACATCGTCATCTGGGATATTCTCTTTCGTCGCCTCCAAATTGTACTGAACATTTTTCCGATATTTAGTAGCCAGATCTGCTGCAGTCTTGACGTACGCATTGGCGCGAAGAATTTCCTACATCGTCATTGAACACTCGAGACTCACAAATAAGATCAATATCAATTGTACCTCCATACAGTGGTTGAGTTCAAGTATCATCTCTGTGCATTTTGACTATGCGAACATTAACATCTCATTCGTTTATCAAGATAAGTATCTTACAGTATTCTTTAGAATCCGTTCAAGAAGAATGGCTTGTCGCTCGGCATGTGGATTCTCCATAATGATAGATCACCTTGCTTGCCAAGGTCTCTCCACCCCCATAATTGAAGCCAACTTTCATCGTGCGTGACGTGACGCATCACATGATCATTTACTGTCACACTTCTGGCTTAAGTTGATACCAGTGCCAGGATTCGATAATCTTCGCT